>KI920977.1:0-18891 GCA_000473525.2 Anopheles melas | reverse complement strand
AAAAAAAAAAACACTTGTTCCGTACCGCACAGTGCACGACTCTTGCACACTCTCCGCGAACGATCGTCCGAAAGATAAATCATTGCCCCAAAAGCGCAGCACCTTGCCACGAACTCGTCGGGGAGGGAGAGCACCCGAATCTTCGGCTGAGAGATGACGAAGAGACAGTGGATGTTGCTTTTTTTACATTTTTTTTGTTGTTGCCCGATTTGTTCGCGTATTGACTTCCCTCGCTTTGGCGTACGCAGCGGGCACCGGGCAACGAGGGCACGGCACGCAACATGAAGGCTTACACGCGCGCGCGCGCACGCGTTTCAGATTCGCGAGCTCCTCAGCGTAACCCCCGGCGGCGGGTTGGTTTGCCTTTGGAGTTGGACGGTTTTTTGGACGGATGGTACGTTTTTTCGAATTTGAGATCTCTCACTCTTTCTCTGACCCTCTGGTTGGACAAACGGAGATGCTGGGGGAGTGATCATCGCAACCGCACGGTAGTCGGTGATGAAAAATTGAAGGCCAGCAACCGGCCAGCATACCAAACGAAGAGTTACCTGTCTCATCGGTTTGCAGCTCGATACGACTACGTCCACTCACTACAGGTGAATGGATGAGGATGGCAGGTAACTCACATCGGCACTTCTCGTTATGTAAAATAGAAGCAAGCAGTGTTTTGCAGGAAATATATCTGCCCTTTAGTTTCTTTACATCCATCAGCTCAATCATACAGGTTTCAAGTAACTTCTTATTGAAGGAAAGTTATCGATGAGTGAAATATCGCTTAATGTTGTCTATTCTCATCCAATGTTTCCACCATTTTGGCCGATTCTTTGCTTTCCTATGTTTGATTTCCAACCTCGCGTGGACACGTTAGAGCCTTGATCGTTCTCACGGTGTGATCCAACACAGCACCTCAGGCATATTGTAAACGTACGCCGTTGCTCCGGGTGGTTCTTGTCGAATGCTTGCATGCCGAACCCAGGTAGCAGTAGAGTGATGAATAATTAATGCGCTTTAGTCAGTGGAGGGAGTTGGCTAGGCACTCTACCACCACGTGTAAGTTATGATCCCACTCGGCCGCTTGTTTATTTCCCTTAATTTCCACGAAGTCTATATAACTTTCAAGGCTGATTGATTGGTATATTACACGGACGTAAGACGTCCGATGTGTCCAGTCGGAGTGAGTGGCCGCATAAAACAAGTCAATTTAAATTGCTTCACAATAATGCCGTGCTTTCCGCTCTGTGACTGCCCATTGGGTTCGCTTTGGTCCAAATTATCATTAATTATAACCTGACAAACAAGGCACACCCGAACGCTTCGCGTCCGTTCGGACAAATTGAAATGACAAACTGCGACTTTGAACTATTGGGGGGGAGGAAACGGACAAGGAACATTTCCCAGTTGTGATTCCTCCAACTGCCCGATGAAAAAACCGCAACACTAAAAGCAAAAAAAACGAATTACCCAAAATCTCAATATCTCAGACACACATTTTCCTCACTCCGTTAGCTCGTTCTTCGTGTCGATCGCCGTCCCCCCCTTGGGAGTGTCTTTTTCACGCTGCCATCGCTGTGATGGAAATGTGTTGCAGGCCGCTGAACCGCTCCGGGAAAAATGCTTTACGGGGCGCATCGGCCAGAGATGATTTTTCTCCCGCTTTTCGCCGTGCACCCGCGATCTATATTTACTTTTCTCAGACATCACGGAGTTCAGCATCTTTCGCCTTATGCTAGTGCGTCCTCCCACCACCACCACCACCACCAGCATCACCCTTTCCTTATGATCCTCCCTCCCAGGGGATGCGTCTCAGGGAATATCGCCGCCAGTGAGACACACAGACACACCCCGAACGTGTGCTGTCTTGCCCCTTCAACACGCGACCGCCGATGTGTGTGGAGTTTTGGGGTGGCGTTTCGGTCGCGCATAATCCTCATGATTGTGTGTGTGTGTGTGTATGCGCACTACAGTTGGAGCACTAGTTCCTGCTCCCCCCCCCCCCCCCCCCAGCGAGGCAGCGCATCATCGGGCACACATACACATACAGCGGCGCGCACGCACGAATGCGCGAACCGTGTGGCGCTGCCCGTAAGGCGTGAAATTATTAGAAGCCGGCGAGCGAACGTGTGCGCGCTCTAACACACATCAACCCTCAGCCTAATTCTTCGTGTGTGTGTGCATTCACCCCCTTTTCCTCCTTTTTCGTACACACACACACACACACACACACACACAGACAAGTACACACACTGGTTGTAGTTCCTTCCGCGAATCTTCACACGTTGATCTCGCGAAATCGTCTTTCCCAGCAGCAGCAGGATGGCGTTGGCTGCTTGCACTGTGGCGGAGTAGGGCGAAAAGGAAGCAAATAAATCAATTTGCCAGACGAAAGCAAACACGGATAATTGTAACCGAAAATAGACTCCTCGGGTGTGCGAGTTTTTTGGCGTGTGTGTGTGTGTGTGTGGTGGCGCGTCGAGGTGATTCGCGCTTTCCGCGGCTTTTATGCGGCGCGCACTGCCCCCGGAACACGAACCCGTGCGCGCGCGAAATGCTTTATTAAATAATTATCGCCGGTGGGCTCGGCCCCCCCTAATACAACCCTCCCCCACTTCCCCATCAACTCCCAACAAGCATACGTCATGTTAGCGTCCAAATTTGATGGCTAATAATGACTGGATGGAGGTGAAAGAAGAAGAGGACGCAACTCAACCGATCGATCCGTGTGGAGCCGCCGGTGTTGTAAAATAAAAGGAAACGAACCCAAATTGGTTTGGCTAGGAGGAGGAGGTAGAGAGGGGAGAGCGAAATAGGAGAGCAGAAAAATAGAACTGCCCGGAACTGCCCAGATCAGCCGGATTGATATCGATATATTGGCAAATGGGTAATGTGAGCAGAGTATGAATTACCAAGCAGTAGTTACCGGGCGCGTTGTTTGCATGCTCGTTCAATGATATCTGCACCCAATAATTAATTGAAACACATGAGCATAGTTTCAAACAAAACACTGATGATAAAATATTGTGCTCAATTGAATGCTCGTGCTTTTTTGGAGAGGAAATGAACGATCATAAATAAGTAATGGATCTGCCAATAACGTTTAAAGAGCTACACGGATGTAAGATTTGCACAATTTGCAAAGCTGAATTTGCATGCCCTTGCTGGCATTAATATCCCAAACAAATGTGTACTTGCTTAAACTTAAGCAAGTTTTAAATATTATATATTTACATGCAATCAATCAAACATGCAATCGAAAAATGTATATATTACTCAGTACATTGCAAAACTGTGCACTCTACGTCATACGATCAAACAGTTCATCCAACAAACGGTTCAACAGCACACACACACACACACATTTCTTGATCAAGATCGTTTCACACCGCACAATAAGCATATCTGTTTTAGAACGCTCGCTACTGCGCTGACCTTACAGTACAGCGGTTAACGTACGGTGTAGCGACACAGTAGGTTTGAGGTAAAATCTCTACCAGAGCCGGAGGAGAGATAAATTTGTTTGTAATGTTCGCTCTCTCAAACAGGAAATAATAAAAAAAACATTGTTATGTGACCATTAAAAACAGTCACAACTTTGTCAACTAATGCTCGTTCCCCTAATTCATGATCACTCGATCAAAGACGGTTAGCGAACAATTAAGACAAATCTGCATATAGAACAATTAGTTAAATTTGATTGTATTTTCCATTATTTAGGAATCGCAGAAATTAAAATTAGAAAAATAATGCTTTTTATGTCAGTTGTTTGCTAATAATGCAGCATTCGATCAATGTAAGGCCAACCGAAGATAGAGCGATCATGTACTTAATCCATACTAGAGATTAGCCGTTGAAATTACAAAAGAGAAATCGTGTACCATTACACCATAGAACCAATTTTAATCGACATAGAAAAGCGTGAAGCAAGGTCAAAGCTCGTCATCCGCTAGCCAGTGTTTCTTCACATCTCCCTACTGAGAATTTATGGAAAACCTCTTACAACGCACGATCTTGTGTGTTCAAATTCTTACAGATCGTGAATTTTCCGACCAGCGGGTTTTCCATTAGCTTTATGCAGCACGCAACCGTCGCCCGAAACATGAGGAAAATGAACGGAGGTTCTTTCGAACGCACATGATGCAGTGAGAAGCAGCCGTACCAACGAGAGCCTCAAAGCATTGGTGTAAGTATACGTAGCACCGGCGTGCGTTAGGTTACGGTTTAGATAGATGAACTTGAAAATTATATAATTACCCTTACGCTCTCGCGAGGCAGATCGATCCACACACGCACACACAGTTCCGGAACGGCTACCGGAAAGAAAAGAACCGAACAGCCATGAACGTGAAGCGTGTACGGGAAATAAACGGGAAAGTAATCCACAGGGATCGGAGAATCGTCCACTGATTAAGGAGCGTACAGCAAGAATTAAGTACCACGCACGCACACACACACACACACAATACACCCTCACCTGCAACGCACAACTGTATGTGCGGAAAAGATGCGCGCAAGACGGGCGGGCAGTGAAGTAAGTGAATAATTAAATAAATAATCACAAGGCATCAAAGGCGCGCACCACCCGCCGCCGCAAAGGTTTCCATGCCCGTGGGTGTGTGTGTGTGTGTGTGTGTGTGTGTGTGTGTGTGTGTGCTCACGCGGTTCCTTTATTTTTTATGCATGTCTGCTCCCTTCCCCCTTCCGTTTCCGAAGATCGGTGCGAGTTGTTCCGCTCCCGGGAAGCGCCAACCAGGAAACGATCACTTTTACTGGAGGCATCGAAACATCGGAAACCCACTGTCCGTCCCACTGTGTGTCGATGCAAGAGTTTAATATGGTTGGGGAAGAAAGGGGCAAAAGGGATTTCAAAAAAAGGGTGAGATATTAAAATTATGTTTAACACTTACTTCACACACATACACACACACACAGGCACAGACAGCATGTAATAACTAGAGCAAACGTACGATCGAGTGAGAAAGGAAGCGCGTTATTGTTTGATAGGAAGTACATTAGCTCCAAACTAATGCTCTGTCCATCGGGTTATTATTGGGTTCGGTTGGCCCTAGACACTCTTCACACACATACACATACACATACATGCACACATACGCACAACGCACTGCTGGACAGATAAATGGTAAATTCGGCAAACCATTTCCCGAAACGCAACGTACTGCTACTGTGTGGCCTCGATCTCGATCTGTCATAAACCGCCTTTCGTTTTCATTGCTTTATTCCACGTTTTGCAACGGCCACACAGACACACAGACACACACACACACATGCACATTTACGCGCTCGCGGCCCCCCGTTTCGTATGATCACTCAATTTACACTCGTATTTTATTTTTCTGTAAATAGATTACTTCTTTTCATTTTCTGTTTTGACACGTTTTATGATTTTTTTTCGGGGGCTACCTAATGAAACAACCAGGGGGTGAAACGTGTGCCAGCCTCTGGTCGTTATAGTGAAGCGTGTGCTGCACGCACGATTTTGAAGCCGATTTTTCACATGCTCCACTTGGTTCACACACTCAGACACAGAAGAAAAAAAAACCCAATCAAAACCACACAATATGCGAAACTTTAATTTACCGTAGAAACATATATGTGTAGGTACTGTTTTTTTGTGTATTTTGTGTTTGCTTCTTTTCACTTCTAAATCACTTCTCTCAAACTGTCACTTGTGCTGTCGGCAGGTACAACACACGCTGCCCGGCGGTGGAACTCGAACGATTCGCTGCTCCTTGCCGTTTCCCGTTTTCTTCTACTTTTCACGAACTAGACGAACGAGGGAGGGCTACCACATGAGGGTAACGAGAGGACACGGTTTTGCGGTACCACTTGCGGTGTGTGCTTGCATCCGCGTGTTCCACGGGACTTGCGAGCAGCTCGGCGCACAAAATGAAACTGAATCGGAAAAACTCGAATTCGCAGAAAACTGTGCTGCTGTCGGGCCGAGTTTTTGGGCACCCGCGACGCCTCCCTCCCCACAAGGGCTAAGCGCGCGCGCGAGCAGCGCACTCACTCGGAAGCGCTCTCCATCCGAGCAAAACCCCTCGTCGTGGAAGGGTGCGCTGAGCGACCGCTCATCGCTCATAAAGCGGGTGAGGAAAATTCGAGAGAGCGTCAAAGAGAAAGAGAGTTACTAATTGAGAGAAAAAAAAAAAACAACAAAAAAAAAACACACACACACTCTTAGACGACTGTGAAGAGGAAGAGAAAGAAAGGAACTTTTCTTTTTTTCGCCTCTGAGCCCCATTTTTCTTCTGCGGGAGAATAGTTTTCCGCTGAGTTCCGTGGTAGGTCAATCTTTGCTCTCTTCGCTGGCGATGGTGATCCACGCGCTCACACTTGCTCACCGAGCGCTTACCGATGGCACGATCTGTCCCAGGGTCTCGGTGGAGACGGTGAAGCACGCGCCGCATTCCACAAGTTTCGCATCGGTTGGTGTACCGCGGTGGTGGTGGTGGGTGAGGAAAATCTTAAGAATTCGCTTCGTTTTTGCTTCTTCTACTAAAAAAAATTAACATTTGCTCTAGAGCAAGCAAATAAGCGGCGTGCTGCCTCGATTTGTGCGCTGCGGATAGTTTACCAATAGAAGAAACAAAATCATTTTAAAACCAAGCCTAATTAGGCTAATTAGGCGTTTAAAAGTTTGAACGTAACAAATGTATTTGTCTCATTTTGTATGAATTATATATGAATGTAAACCACACTTTGGTAGCCATCCATCCGTGGACGTATAATTCATCGAACTTACTAACCATGCGGACGCTTTAGATGGTTTCCCACATCAATCAAACATTGAGATATTTTTATCCACTTTGCTTATTGTTAATAATTATTTGAGAGCGGAGAGTATTGATCCCGAGCAACAATTAACCCCTAAATCCGTCAGTAACTATCACCATTTGGTCGCCATCCATCATCCTTAGCAGTTTCCCAACACACTTCTAATCGTGGTCGATCGGTTAGATGCACATTGTCTGTGTATGTACGTGCTTGAGCGTTTTTTTTTCTATTTGGCCTTTTTTCTATCTCTTCGCACCAGTCATTCATTTCTTATTCCACACCGGGTCATCCATCAGCGGCTTCCGAAAAGCGGCCAATTCGAGCGCGGACATACAAACTGCCGGGCAGCAAACAAAACGCGACCGAAACGAACACAAGGTGAAGCGTGCCCGGCCAGCTGGAACGGAGCGCTGGAGCACGCGCTCCTGTGCGCCACCGACGAGACTCGCGGGGTCCCCCCTTCGCCAGTGACTCGCCAGTTTTGATGTGAGGAAAGCGAAGTAAAGCGCTTCACGCGCGCGCGCTCGCTCGCGCCTATATGTATGTTTGTGTGTCCTGTAGCCCATGACACCGGGCGTCCAAACCACCAAACTACTAATGCCCCACCTGGCCCTGTGCCTTCCCTTCCCCCGGTCTCCTTTCTGTACTCTGTTTCTACGCTTCAGAAGAAAACAGAGCTAGAAGTTTTGCGCGGCGGCGCATACGCATGCAGCCCCGTGCCCGATCATCGAGGCGGAAACAGACCACAGCGTGGACGACGACCACACAATTTGAACGGAACGGAACGATCTGGTGGCAAACGGAGCAGAGGAGCTACTCTTGGTGTTGAAGTGGCAAATCGGAACAAATTGATAACACATTACAGGACTACAGCAGCTTGTCCAATCCGCAGAGGAAGCGAGAGAGAGGGGGGGGGGGAAGATAGAAGAGGCGAGCTGATGATTGGGTTCAAGAGTATGATAATCCAGAGCGGGACTTATCGTCGTTAAGCGTCAAGTGGTTCAAGTGGCCTTCAAGAACAGATTTGAGGTTTCGTGCTGTTGTTGAATAGCGTTCGAAGCTAAGCATAAGCGATGGGGTGTTGATTCTAATCGTTTCTCTGCTCTTTACTTTAATATTGGTCTAATAGGTTTGGCTTTTAATATATCGTAGCTGTAAGAGATTACTTTCTAGAAACAGCTGTACCTATTTCCAGAAGCGTAAAGATGTATCTATTGACCGAAAAAACTGATCTTGCGACTATCACCGTATGATCCAAAACTGTATTCTTCAAACAAATCTAATGTCTGGTGTCTCTGTCTGATTAAGTGATTAGTGCTCTCTATTTCTTGTATTTATTTATATCATATGAAACTGTACTGTAAGCCTGACCTGCTGAAGAAGTCCACCGGTTGAATCCCTGCACAAAGTTAGCAAGATCATATGCTTCTACCCGTCGAAAATAATCGATCATATACATTAAGCGAGAAGATTGACGAGTACATCGCAGCTGACGAATTCCACAAACTTTGGTAATTATGAAACATCATGGTCCTGGCATACGTATGTAGAGTAAAAGAGATACCATTTAACATTTACACATTTTTCAGTAAGAATGCCATGGAATACGGAGGAATAAGATCTTGCAATGATAAAAACTAGTGAGTTAGCAAAATTCTACTCCTATCCGTCTCCAAAAGTTTCGTAACCGACTCTGGAAACTAAGCCTGGCCAGCATTATCCGAAGCTGTCCGGAATCGTCCTTTGGAGTTGGAGTCGTCCAGAGTTGGAGTTGTCCGGGGTAGGAGTCTTTCGGAGTAGGAGTCTTCCGGAGTAGGATTCTTCTGAAGTAGGAGTCATAGTCTACCGGAGTCGAAGTCATCCGAAGTCGGAATCTCCGCAAGCAAATTAGATTTCGGACAAAGACTCCGACTCCTGACGAATCCGACTCGGATTCTACTAGTAGTTCCGATATGGCCGAGGCCGGAATCTGACTACCAATAATCGTAGTCGGATCAGAGTCGTAGGTACGCTCCAGAGAGCACATCACTAATACAAACACTTAATCGTATTATCTCCAGTATTATTAAGAGTCTTATAATTACACCTGGTCATATGTAGGTTTGGCTAGTGTCAAAGGAAGTACACATCATTTGGTGCATCTATTCCGTCCCCACTCTAATTGAATTTAATATTTCATTTTCTATCCACCATCAGCTCTGTTCAAAGATAGCTTTCGCTGTATGCATGCACAAATATTGCAACGATTCACTGACTTAAATGGTTATGACCTTGTTTAGTCCCCGTTTTTTTTAAACACATTGCTGCATCATAAATCCTCCAAATTTGCGTCTCATCCACTGCAATCTGCATGATGCTCGTCCAGGCAAAACCTGCCTTCCCAGAACGAATGGCCATTTGTGCCAGCGCGGGAGGTGCTTTTCTTTTTCCCAGGATTGAAGACGGCCCCCGTTAAGTTGGTGAAAAACAGTCTTCTTTTAAGTAATGCTGCTTTAAGATTTTTGCTGCAGACCATTTTCCATTAGCGCATTTTAATGCGCCCCCCGGGTCGGTAGGAAGACGCAGCCGAATTAGTTAATCTAGTTAAGCTGGCCTGCTCACTAAAGCGTGGACCGTAGCGGGCACCACTTACGAATTCACGGTTGCACTCGTCGTTGCACTCCATCCACCGTCGTGTCCATATCTCCAGCTCCATTCTTCGGTTCGTGACGCCGGCACAGAATCCCACGGACGGTGCACGGCGCATGCACCTGATTTGGAGCGCGCTTGCAATAAATTTCTCGCTGAATTATAAGCATCATAAGTTTGTCCTCGAGTGGTGTACGAGATAGCGAGAAAGAGAGGGGGAGGAGGGTTAGAGGATCTGATGCAGCTCTGTGTAAAGGAGCATGGGGCGATCGCGAGCGGGCCAGTCTGGCGGTCGCACCGATGCGCACATGCAATGCGTGCAGACGCTGTTCTTTTTTAATATTCTTATTCTCTGCAACCCACCACCATCCTCCCCGGCTCCACTGGTCACCGTTTTGCTTTGCGCTAACCGTGTGCCGCCAGCAAGGCATTGAATGAGCAATATATAAGCGGCAGTCGGCAATGTTTTCGGACCTGCGCGACTCCACCGTTTGCCAATCTTAACGATTTCATTATTTTTGTGTGTGCCTCTCGTTTGCGTTTCGTAACATCGGCGATGCGCGCTGAGCTAAGCTGCGTGTGTTCTTCTTTCCCATCATCATCATCATCATCATCGGCTGCCACCCACACTTGTGGTGGGGTGGTTTTGTAATTTGAGAATTTTTCATTCAGAAAACGTCCAAACCGGACCGATCAAGACGGCCCTGATCGGCCGGTGACTCAGCCGGCGATACTGCGATGCACAACTAGCCTGTCGTCGTAGTTTGGCAGCTTTTGGAGGAGTTTTAAGTGGGGGTAGAGAGAGAGAGAAGAGACAGGACATTATTAAGGTACTAAAATGGTAACCAAAGCAGTGGAGAGTTTTTAAGTGAATGTTTGGGAGTAGGCTTAGGGTTGGGTTGGAACAGAACAAAACGTGAAGAAGAGTTTCTTGTCGTTAGTTATTAGTCTTATTTGCTGTTCAACCGATGGGTCCGTTGTTTTGGGATTTTGTTCTCCATTTTTGTGTAACAATTATCACATTTTTTATAAATATGTATTTTTAATGGTTAATATTAATTCCATTATGTGTGTGTTTTTCAAAAAAGATGATTAACTAACATTTTATTGCATGAAGTCTCTTTTCGCTTTTATTTTCATAATTTCCTTTGTTCCATCTGTCTGCGTATGCAATTCTCATCGCCCGTCTTGGTATGTTGTGCTCTCCTTCATTTCCCATCCCCATTCTTACCCCGTGATCCCCTCCACCTTGCTGCTGTTTTGAAATTCTGAACTTGCAGCCAAAGACAGCTTAATGACAAATTTATTTTGACGAAATATTTACGATCTCACCATTTCTTTCAGTGACGCTTCGCTTGCAACTGATTTTTCCTACCTGTTCGTGTGCGTGGCCGTACACTAACGGCATGTGTATGTGTGTTTATGTGTATTTGTAGTCCTCTTTTGCTCTCTCTCTCTCCCCCACCCTTTTCCCGTCACTGTTTTGTTTGCTGTCTCGCCGTGACTCTGTCCCACCGTGCCTTAATCGCTTCATTTTCCGATCCGCTCTCGGGTTTAAGTTGTTGCCCATTTTTCCGCCCCGTAATGATGGCCATGGTACTGGTTGCTCCCGTTCTTAATGTTCGTTTACCTTTGGGGATGTTGAGTTTTGCGAATCATCCACCGCATGACTTGCCCATCCGGGCGAACCGTAACCGGGGGAACGGGCACGACGAGCAGCAGCAGTAGAAAAGAAAGGCGCACAAACCGTGATGTGTTTACATTTTGCCCGACCGGACTTTACTGAGTCACTGTCATGTCTAGTGCGGTTTTAAGAAGGGAAAAGTAGATCGCGCGCGCCACCGGCTTAAACGGACCCGCGGTAGGTCAAATGGTATGGTGGTGAATTGGTGTAGGGAACAACAGTGCATGGGTCATCTTCTCTGTCCCGCAAGGGAAAGACAGGTAAATGGGGCCTCTCTCGAAGGGGGCGGCAGACTATTTCTAGTTAAACCGTGCAAAGATCACATTACGCAGCGCGTCCTGCCAGCAATTTCTGGCCGCTAGAGTTTACTGCTTCTTTTAAGATCTCGGACATCACACACAGAATCTCGGACAGCATTGTTTGTGCGAAAGTTAGTATGTTCGGGTGAAAGATGACTCCGTTGCTAATAGCTTTGTGTTGAGTTTTGTAAGCAAACGACAACAGTTAGTTGTTTGCATAATGCATGGTTTAAATTTGAGCAACTGAAATGAGTGTTAAACTCAAATTTAATTGTCTATCAATACGATCAACATTTGTAAAACGCATCAAATAATTCCCAAAGTCTCTTTTTTCTTCTTTCGATAGCTTCCCAATATACTTCCCACATCCATCCAGCTACCCCGCACTGCTTTGCAAACCGACAACAGTAAGATTGCAAATTTTTATTGCTATTCTAAGCAATATGCGTTTAAACACGCAGACGACAGGGGGTGGTGAAACAGCAGCATAAAGAGGCGCTAATGTTTGCCCCGAAAGGCGCCACCGGCACACGCTTGATAATGGACAGGGCTGGGAATTGCAAACACTATTGCTTTCCTGCCCCTTCCCTTAGCATGGCGCATAAACCGCAAACGAGATCGTTTTGATGTTGGCTTGATGGGAGAGATGGTAGAAGTTTTCTTTGCTTCCCCCACAATCCAACGCTTCTTCTTCTCACCGGTCGGTCGGTTTGTTTTGATTTCCTCGCCGCGAATTTTTCGCTCTATCCTTCCTTTTTTTTTGCAGACAAACACACACGCACACACATACACACATCCGCTAACCGACCTGCGATGAGTGCGTGCGGAATTTTCCCGCACTCCCCATCCCGCCGGGAGACGCCAGCGATTCCGGTTTGGCACCGTTGGCGCCAGTGCGCGAGCCGTGGAATGACCCGAGCGAACCGGGCGCCATTTGTTTACACTTTCTGCAGCGTGCGCGATCGACACTCGACGCCAGCGGGCGTGAAACGGTGCGTTCTCGTGCCCGTAGCAAAGAGCGGCTCCTAGACCTGGGGAGTGTATAATTTTGCAGCAAAGCGGGAGTAAAAGGCTGTGAATGAGAGCGTGTTTTTGCATCCCTTTCGGTTGGACCTCACACGCACTGCGGAACCGATCGACACTTGGCCCGGATGGCGTGCCAAAACGCTGCGCCGATTGGGAGAAAAAGGCAAAATACGGGGCAAAATTTGCGGAAATAATGGCTCAACAAGATGCTGGCGTTGAAGCAAAAAAAAAACCGCAAAAACGGGTAGAAAGGTAAATAAATACCTATTTTCCTACTTATCCTTCCGCTGCGTCCACCCGACTTCTTGCCGTGCTTTATTTATTACGTGCGTGGAGAGATTTCGCAAGAGGTTGTGCCGAAACTTGGTGGATTATGGTGCTTGATTTCGGCTGAAATCGTTACTATTTCCTATCCAAGCGATCGGCAGTAGTGCGATGAGCCTGCTGGCACATTGCTCGTGTGTTGTTTAAAGGTGTGATGGTGATCGTTGATCGAGGGGTAACCCTGTGATGAACGAATTTATTGACCGAAATTCGAAGTTCGTAGAAATCGTTCCCAATCTGCTGCCGAAGCAAAATAATTATTCGATTTTGAGGAAATATAGGAGGAGAAACAATGTATTTGCCCGGTTCTAACGTCCACGTTCGTTCCCCTCATGGAGGCGCTAGGTGTCTGACGGGTTGTCTTGAAGAAGAGGGTACTTTGGAGGGAATTCTTTTCCGGCTCTATTCAATGAGGAAGGAAACTGTCCACTATTTGGAAGAAAGCGGTTTTATCTGCTTCAAACCAACCAGCCTGTAACGGACATTTAACATTAACGCCTATTCCCATCGTAACACCTATTGCTGGTGGGCCGAAATCTCAACAGCTTCCATCTATTCTGGCTCCCATGAGCTATTGCATTTCAATGTTCTGCCACCAAAAGCGCCCTTCTTCGGCAGTGTGTCTCGGTCAATGATGATTCATCGACTATTAATCACGGCTAATTACGTGGGTACCGGGTGGGTTTAGCGCCGCCGGGGTGACTAAGCCCGCAGCCGTTCCAAAAATATAGGCTCAGTACAGCCGAGTACCGAGCAGGTCCAGTGCGACGTACGTGAGCGAATGGAATGCGTGATTCATGAGCTATTTGCATGTGTTTGATGCAACCTTTGGCGCACTAACAGAGATTACTCTTTGTACGTTTATCCTTTGCGCCCTTAGCGTCGTTCGCTATGCTCTATCAGTTGCAACCGACTCGAACGCACTCGATGCTCACATTTTGTAATGCAAATAATCTGCTGCCCGGTGCCTTCGGGCTGCAAACGAGATGCTCCGAAATGCACACGGTGGGGACAGTGGTCGGTGGCGGCGGTACCATTGCCAAATTCGGCTAGAACGAACCCCCCCCCCCCAGTGGAGCGATTTGAACACGGTGTCTTGGCAAACAAACAAAAATGGGAGGATTTAAGCGCAAACGTACGCGCACGGGACGCGCTTGTCGGTTTGTGCGGCACACGTTTATGCGCTTATGCAAAACGGGCTGCAAAGATCAAAGCCCTCGGCCGGCAGGGCCCCGTACTGAGGACCCGTAGTCACCAAATTTAGATCACGATGCTCCGGCAACGCACAACTCTGACCGTGCACGACCGTGCACAATGTTTGGTCCGGGTCCAGTACAGGCAGGCAGAAAAAGGTCTGTTTTCGATTGCGTAGCTTGCCGATGCACACACACACACACGTGCGCGCGTAGCAGGCGCCAAGTAGTGGCCACCATTGCCTGAAAAGTGGTCTAGAAGAGGCTGATGTGGCTGTTGGCGATGGGCAAGATGGTCAACAAGTGGAAGCGGGTTTAGACGTGTTGACTTGCGATGCTCTGAATGAATTTGATGTGTTTTTTGGTATTGTAGGGCTAGACTTACTTGAACTTATATTAAATTATATTTCCATGTCTAATAATACAGGGTTTTTCAAGTCACTTTCGAATGTAAACGTTGTTACAGGAGTTTTCCGAGTTAATTTCCAACATCAACAAACATTTTCACTGTTTGCGAGATGTTTTTCAACAGATGTCAAATGATGTGTTTACATCACAAACATGTTTCACTTCTTTCACATGATTTTCAACATATCTATTCATCGTTCGTCGGTCTATTCATTATTTTATCGGTCTATTTTTTGCACCGGGGGTTTGCAGCCGGATCTCATCACCCGTTGACCGTTGAAATGTTGAAAATCATGCTGAAGAAATTAAAAATTTGTGTTGTAATGGAAATGAAATATCAGATTGATGTGAAAAACCAAGTGAGAAATATTCGACACGAACCAATACCTACAAAGCGATGTTTTTGTGTATTACTATTGAGAAAATGTCTATCAAATTAGAGTTGATTTACAGCAAATTCGTTAAATAATATGACGTAGAATGGTCGAGACCTCAAGCCACCATATTGAATGTCCTAACTGTGAAAAAATTAAGATGTCATTACGATGTTAACTGTCAAACTTCAATATAAAATATACAACAATTATAACTCTAAGCAAATCTGACTATGCCTATGAATTCCATTGCTAAATTGCAGCACACAAAGCTCTATTTTCAGACACTTACTACAATTTAAATGTCATAAAACACCACCAAACACGGTTGAAATGATCGTCAGAGGGTGATAAGTAATACTACAAACACACACATAATATTTCTACCCGAAAACGATAATCAAACCGATTGTTCTCTAGTTGGCCAAATTCACGACGCCCCGATGCTAACAACATTGACCACCAATGCCGTCCGTATTGTTTCAGAAAGCGAGTGGAACGTTAACCTGCGTACGCACAAGGAGGATCCAAGCTCGCGTAAAACAGGTCGCAACTGTCTGTGTGCTGCGGTAGCCGTTCGCGTTGCAACATTGCCTCCGTTGAGTGCCGTTAGCCACAGAGGGTAAACCACAACAACAACACCCACAAGCCGGTTGGGAAGGTACGGGAACCGAAACAGGGTTCGCGGAAGAACCTAAACTATGCTATGCGCCACAGCATCAAAACAACCATGCACATGTAGCCGTTGGCCTACCCTTTTAAATCCCCTCCCCTTCCCCTGCCGCCAGCAAATCAGCTCTTGGGAGGAAACCGGGCGGCGTGCAAAATCTCGAGTGCGCGAAACAAACCCGTGTCGGCGCGTTTACCAATTTTGGCGCACGCTACAAAAGGATAAATATTTTATTCCATCCTCTCATCGTTCCTTTCACCTCTCCCTACATCACGTGTCCAATGTGTGTGTGTGTGTGTGTGTGTGTGTGTGTGTGTGTGTGTGCATGTGCGTACGCAGTAACGCAGTCGATGCACCCGCACGATCGCTACGCAATGCACGGTACGCCACGTGGTGTGTTGCTGCAGGCTGGCGTAGTAAAACCAATCCGCAAAGGAAGAAAGTAATAGCGAAAAACAGAAGCCAGCCAAGTAAAGCAGTAGATGGACAGACGGGAGCAAAGGGGGCGAGCGAACATTTTCGACATCTTATGATACAATGTTGTGGTGGAGAGGTTGCAGAAAACAATATTTATAGCTGCACGGGGAAACATATCAACACCCGCCAACACAAGCAACATGATGTGTATGTGTGTGCGTCACAGCCGCGAACGAGTGCGTTTTCGAGTCCCACAATGTGTGTGAGTACGCCTGTCTGTTTGTGGATGAAGCAGCGCCACCTTACTGTTTCCATATGGGAAGGTTCAGTTTTACGCTCCCACGATTTGGCGCTGATAATTGCTGCCAGTGCCCACTGGCAGGAGACAGCGAAGACAGGGAGCAGCGGTCGCGACGCACGGTTTGTTCGGTTATTTTTAATGAAAACTCATAAACAGTTAATTTCAAGCGTACGACGAATATGTTTATGCTAAATAGTTGAGTGGAGAGCATGTGGTTTAGGGCGCCATAACTCTTCTGTTAATTATGATCAACATGTTGAACACGCTGGAAGGCATTGAACTATGTTTTGATAGGAACTGGATTAAGTGTACGTATCGTCATAGATCAAGCTCCGTAAGCATGATTATTAGTAATAATCATAAAATGTCGATTCACTAACTTAAGCCTTTACCCACGTCCTAAATGGTCTTTATCGGGAACAATGAGAGAGTTTACGATTGCAATTAGTTTTTGTTTTATAATGTTTTCCATTTGTCTTAGCTGAAGCTAATTAAACACTGCATAGCCCAGCTAAATGTCGGATTAGTCTGAAATTTTCAGCTTTAGGATATTGTCTGAAAAATGTAAATAAATGATTATTATTTGCGCAAACTAAGAAGTTGAAGAATAGTTCAAAACTGCTTCATACGATGTTGCACGATCTATTAAAACTAGTTTTCGAGCGAAAATCAAACATAAACAAACAAATTGTTTCTACACAATCAATAAGGCCCAATATGTCAGCACGCAACGACCAGTTGTGTATGGAAAATGATGGTGTAAATATTTCATTGACGAAGGGCTAACATATCTATCATCTAATATAAGCCCATTGATTGAAATTAGAATGTTTTCTATACCCAAGTTGCGTTCCGCAATGTTGGATGATTTCGACAATAGAGTGCACACAAAGATACATTGAGAATACTCATTTGAAATGAGTTACAATACTTTTTATCCATTTTAAAACATTGATTCAAACTGCTCTTAAAAATGCTCGACAAAGCATATTTCCATGCAGAGAAGCAAATATCAATCATACTTGAGCAGAGTTGGAAAAACCTAATTAAGCCTGCGACGAATTGACGTTTGTCTACATTTTGTATCTATCTGAAAACCTGAGGCTAGTTTTATGTGTGGTTTTGTATGGATTGTTGACATCTTTCAGCCGCCAACTGTCAAACTGCATACAAAACATAATCTGATAAAATCGTTAAAGACTACATAAATACATTAATCGTGCCAATATCGAAATGCGTAAAATTATTTAAAATGTAAAATCCAGTCTAGTTGTGCCAACATATCTTGGATTGTGTTGTCATGATGATTTTCAACTGGTAAAAAATACAATTCGCTTACAGTCTGGTCTCATGCTCATGAAGAAATCAATCATAAAACAACATTGAAAAAAATACTCTATTGGTAATAATACATTGATTAGAGAAATAATAAGAAATTTCTATTTACCTTCAACAGCTGCGGCAGCTACAGTGAACCAATAGTGCTCTGTACCTTTTCCGTTTGTACCGCACGTATTTTCCACACCAAGCCGTCTTGCCTGCCTGGATATCCTGGACCGTTTTCGAAAGCTCCGTTTCGCGGCCCGAGACGCACCAACACTATGGGACCTGGGGGAGGAGAAAGAGGAGGAAGGAAGGCCGGTACACCTATATCTCTCGGGAAGCATGAGAATTATCGACAATAGCCTTGGATCTTGACCATGGGAATGCCTTCCCGGCCACTCCCGCCCATCCCGCCCATTTCCCCCAAGCAACCCGTCCTCGCCGAGCTGTGGCCACCCGCGACCTAATGCGGTCATCTGGATCGAGCGATTGAGAAAACAGGTTTCCCGTTCGCACGCCCGAAAGGTGGGACACCCCCTTGCCCACGCAGGGCGCTCCCGGGCACCCGTTTCCCCTTCCCCCCCCATCGACGCAGGCGACAGAAGTGTGAGAACAGAAGCTCCGTGGCATGCAGACGAAGGTCAAATATGGAATACGGAAACTTCGGCGCACGGGAAGCGGCAAAAAGGGGGTGTGCGCGTGTGAGTGCGCACAAGACGGCACCAAACTTCCCAAAAGGCTACAACTGCTGCTGCTGCTGCTGCTGCAGCTCGCCTTCGCAACTAACGCAACTGCGTTAGTGCGCTGCAGACCCATTCGTGCGCTTCCACCTTTCCCTCCACCCTCATCTCCATTGGTCTGGCGTGTTGGCGGCGACAAGGCTCCGATGCTTTCGGGCGGCATCACGGGTTTTTGATGTGATAATTTATTCATTCCGTACGTATGGTCATGGTGTCCAAAAATTTGGCCTGAATGCGTTCGCTTTCCTCCTCCTCCTCCTCCTCCTCCTCCTCCTTGTCGTCGCCGCTCCGCCTCTACCGGGGCGGGTGTGCGATTGTTGCTGCTGCTTCTCTTCGAGGTGGGTGTGGGCGCACAGAAGCAACGCGGACTGCAACCGGCCCGGGCGTATTGCCGCATTGCATTTGTGTTTTTATTTTCATCAGTTTTGCTTTATTACTTTCGGTTAGTTTGGTTCGTGGAATTTCCGCAAAGTCGTGAAGTTTGGTTTTGGGATGTATTTTGTTTTTTCTTTTTTTTTATTCGTTTGTGTCGATGTGTGTGCTCTTTTTTACCGCCTTGTATACACTCTTCTCGATGGCGACAACTCCCGCAACTGCGATCGTAACATAACTGTTCACCTGAACGATGGAATGCTGTGCAGTCTGTGCTGGGTGTCCGTTTCCTGGTGGGACGGGGCAAGCAATGGCAAAAGGGGAAGAAATGGCCAGCGAA
>KI920976.1:0-18225 GCA_000473525.2 Anopheles melas | reverse complement strand
TTCTTCTTCCTCTTCTTCTTCTTCTTTATTGGCCTGTCTGTAGCACTAATGGGCTTGGCTTTCAGTGACTTATTGATTACCGTAGCAGGATAATCAGTTCTACGTATGGGGGCACGATCCAATCGGGGCTTGAACCCATGACGTGCATGTTTTAAGTCGTACACGTACACGGACGACTGCAGCAATAAAAATTTTAGATTTACAGCCCAAAAAAAAGATTAAAATGCGTTTAAGCAGGTAAACAATTAATCTTTTAGGGAATGCAGGTTAGAGAGGTTTCACGATAATCCAAACAAACTAGAAAACACATTCGTGTCATATTGCTACGAGGCAGATGGTGTGTGTCTACAAGCATTTACTACAGGTTAAACCAAATTTCACTACCACATTGTACGGCAATTGATGCGTTAAAATGACCTCAGAGAATCGTAAAAAATAAAACATTGACGAATATTTTTCCGATATCCACATTATGCTCGCCTGAGATATACGTCGCTGGACGCTAAATTTAGTTTGCAAGTGACTGATCTTTTCTAACTGATGGATCTAACTGCTGTTCAATTTTTATTGCTTTATGTCCACATCGTTCGAAAAACTTACTTCGTCTACTTTCGATTTCAATTTTCCAATTGCTACGAGGGCACAACTCTTCAAACTTTGCAAACACATTCAGCAACACGTACAAGGAAATGCGTCAGAAGGATTAATTTCAGCTTCAACTGCCCACCGAAGTGGACGGAACTAGATTCCGTTTACCAAATCGAATTCAAGCGCTGCGGAAAGATAAATGAAATAAAACCGTATCAAAATAAACAAACTCGACGGGAGAACCCTTTTCCACCCGAAAATCCGCACCAAAAAACGAAACTAAAGGCAATTGAGAAAAATAAATCGGCAAAAATCCCTTCCAGCAGCTAGTAGCAGCAGTAGCCGTTAAAGGGAGAAACTAAAATTGGCCTGTGTGTGTGTCAGATATCGGTGGTTGGGTCACGTTTCCTTGCGTCTGCCAACGTGCGGCCAAGAACGTAAGGTACATAAATAAATATATTATTTTCCCGTCTGGTGAGCTTCCACATCCCAAGGGGTGTGTACTGGCCGAAAAAAAAAGTATGAGGAAAATGCCCAGCCATTCACTTCGGTATGGTCCGGGGATCCGTTTTGGAGTTTTCCATTTAGCTTGGAGCTTCTGGGGCGCTATCGTGTGCCCTTCTCGACGGGGTAGGGATTTTCTTTACATTTTGGGCTGATTTAGAATTGTGTGGCACTCTTCGTATTGAGATTATCGTATACTCGAAGGAAACGATCAGTAATGATAGTACAATCTCGTACAACGCCCTTTCCTTATTTCCATGTTTGTTTTGTGAGTTTATGTGGTAAAAGAGAGAGATAGAGAGTAATTTCGATTTTTAGACGCTTATATAAAAGTACGTGAAACTTTGCACATATTTATTTTACGCACCAATAATCTTTTATTCCCAGTTTTGGAAAGTTTAGATAATCCGAAAAGGAGACGCCCGCTTTAAGTTGCTTGCCCACTTGATTGCCTCTCCAGTGACAGCTGTCACTCGTGTTAACCGATTCGAGCTGACAGTTGCCGACGACAACTTGTTTATATCTCATTAGAGTTCATTATGATCGTTTTCTCCCCCTAGAGCTAGATTCTGCGATTAGATCACGATTTACAAACGAGCAAGAATTAGAATAATATTTCCCCACCCAGAATCTACCCTGTTCTGCTACCATCTTTCAGCCATACGATCCATGCCTGGAACAGAGGGTGCTCCTGCTCACCCCATAAGTTTTAATGGTGCTCATTTTCTTTAATATTTTTACTACGACAATCACTTCCCGCTCTGACCTTCTACGGGGTTTGGGCATTGAGGTGTCCCCGTTCGCCTGAGCTGATGTTGAACGTGTCAGCATTACCGTTGTTGCTCCGTGTCAACAGACACCTGCTAAGCGCCGAGAACATGTTGTGACTTGGCGTTAATCTTTTCCCCCTTCCTTGTGGCACTTTCCACTGTGGCGGTTGTTGGCCCAAAGCTTCTCCGTTCGTGTGTTCCGCTCGTGCTCGTGTGAAGTGTTTCCCTGCTTTGGCGGGAACCGCGTACAAAGAGATTGTCCGTTAGCTTGGGAGTGGATTCTGGGCTACAATCGCTCGACTTTGTGCGAGCACGATCGAACACACAGGCACACACGCGCGCGCAAGTCACCCTGTCGCTAGTTTTAAGCTTGTGTTTTATGAATAAATTATGCAAATTAATGGCGCGAATAGCAAGCCGGGTAAGTTGAACGTGCAACGTTGCAGGAAGCCGTCCTAGATGCTCCGATTCTACCGGCTGAATGTTCTTCGTTTCAGCTTCCTTACTCGTTCTGCTGCACACGCTGTTAAATCCCACCAGGATGCGTCGCCGTTCCGTTCACACGCGATACACGCCGGAACTGGTCATGAATGTGAAATGATGAATATATTCCACTTTTGCCAGCGTGCTACATTCGGCACGATTCTTCAAAACGTCATCGATGGCGTCACACAGATGGGTTGTCAATATTGAAGCTGCCGCACCGACTCTTCATCACAAGCGATTGCTCCGAAGGAAGGGAGTGAGAAATGAAAAAGAAAACGCAACACATTTGAATAATAATTCCAATCATTCAACAGGAATGGAAAAAAGGGAGAAAACACATCACTGCAGAATAATGATGAGAATGTGAAAATTCATCCCAAATCCTTTCACAGCTTCAGCGCATGGGGCCATTTGCGCGATTCGCCGTGTCGCGATCGCGGTGGCGGAAATTATGAATTCATGAAGCGAATGCGCTTCACGGGTAATGTTTTTAATGCTTGTTTTGGTGGATTTCGCCTTTTTATTTTTTTTTTCTGTCCAACCGCCATCCGTTCGTTCCGTCCGGCCGGGCTCTTGGTGTTGTGTTCCTAATTGAAAAATTTGCAATTACCCACAGGAACAATTTGTAACCAGAGGCAGCCTATTTGGGTAGGATATTCGGCGAATGAATAAAACATGGTGTGATGCAATGTATATAATGCTTTTAATTTACAACGCGATATCACGCCTGAGTTGACTTTAATCGGGAATGTGATCCTAGCTAGAAAGGGAAGCGAGATGGATAAATAGTTTAATTTTTTATTTTTTTGCGTAAGTTCGATGAAAATTATTTGTCAATTTTTTTTTATTATATTTAAGAACAGACTATGAGTTTAAATTTTTTTCTTAAAAAATAAATATGTTTATGTGAGCTTGAGGTTTGAAAAGATTATTATTGAATGCTTTGTCATCAATCGATAGCCATCAAACAATGACATCTTGTTATTGATGGAACATTAAATGCAATTTATCAAATTTAATGTACAAGCATTGTATCTCTGATGGTATTATCAAAATTGTATTTTTTTTTGTAACTGTAAGTAGCGCCAATCTTAGTATGTGGCTAAAAACTATGATTTGCTAGATACCTGAATAAAGTCCACGCAACTCTTATGAGCTCAGAGAAAAGCTTGATCGGACATCATGACAATGATAATAAAATATTCAATCATTGTTTAGTTAAACTGAATTAATGATACTCTTTATCCAGTCTGACAAGAGATTCTCTGCCAGTTAGTAATGCTGACTCACTGGCACTTTACCTTCTCACTCACCGTTGAATATTATAGCACGAATCATTGATAAGGGTACGCGCCTATGCTAAGACACATTTCCAGAGTGTACTGGCATAGGGAAGGGGTCTACAAACTACGGCCACATGTGGCCCTCAATGTCACTCCATTCGGTCGATCCCGTGGTACAGTCGTCAACTGACACGACTCTACTGCATGCCCGTCTTGGGTTGAAACCTCATATGGACCGTCCGCCCGTAGCAAAGACTGACTATCCGCCTGCGTGATACTAAATAAGTCTCGAAACCCTTATGACCACGTAGATCGTTTCGCCAAGAATAATAGGATACCACTTCACTATGTCTGTTCATTTCACTTCTGAAAAAGTTTTGTCAAACAAGCTACTGCATCTTCATTGATCTATTTGTTTTCCATTTAATTTGTACCAAAAGGACTAAATTTGTGTAACTCACAATATCACAATTACATTTAAGAAACCAATCATTTATAAGAATAAAACTGCCTTTTCAAATGAATGATCTCACTCTTTCAAGATCTTCAAACATGAATTATTTTCCCAAGATCAATCCTAACATCAAGCTAACAATCAAATAACAGTGTTTGTTAAATTTTTGTAAGATATCGGTTATAATACATTTTTTATGTATTGAAGCATAAATAGCAAGGACCAGAAACAGTGTCTATGGTACAGGGCAACTATCACTTCATAAAATTTGCAATATTACCAACGAGCTCATATAAATATCGTAAACAATAACATAAAATAGATTGTTCCCATCTACAGACTGATTTCACTAATATGTCGGGAACTCACTACCCATGTCGCATTCATACTTCCCACCTCTTATCAGCAGTGCGCATCAACAGTGCTTCAGCTACTTCTAACCAAACAGGATCAATCAATAATGCCACTGGACCGTCCTAGAGTGGGTGCGTTCGGTGTCCGTTTACCGTTTGAGGGAGCAAAAATTCAATTACTCGTAAAAATTAACCCCACAGTACTACGCTACGGCAATAGCCCCGTGAACAATGATTTGGTTGAGGCAGTGTTCTGTGCCCTCCATCCTTCCTTTGCCATGCCTGGAATGGTTGGAACTCGCCCCACGGTTGTGTGGAATGGAGTAGTGAATGTGAAAGAGAAAACCTTCAAAACAAACCTTAAAAGTACTTGAGGGAAGCGAAAACTCCCCTACTTTTGGTCAATGGAAAAGATAGGAAAAAAAGAATAAAATAAATACTTGAACGACGCCCCGGATGTGTTGCTCCAGGGTGATGGAAACGACAAGGATGTGCGTATGCGTGAAGGAGTGCAGGATATCGGATTTTTTGTTTGTTGCGGCTGTCCCCAGGTTCCCTGTCAGACTGCAGACTGGAGGAAACCACCAGAAACGATCGATATTTTTGTTCGTTTTCTTGTACGTTTCTGCTTTTATTATGAAAGAATGATTTGAATTTGTTTCTTTACATTAAAAGGACGTCTAAGTAGATTACAAAACGCACATTTAAAAAAATAATTATTCCTCCAAAGGGAACAACCACACAACAAACACAAGAATTCATTTGAAATTTATTTTATGTGAGTGAAAATACAAATTTTCTTAAAATCAAAGCACTTTAAACTTAACTTTCACATAAAAATACAAACTCGTCTATAAAAATCTCTTTAAATCCTTGCTACTTTTCTCCCCATTCGTATCAGCTTAAAGCTTCCCGAGCAAAACCCCCATCAAAGACGAGAATGGCTGATAAGGGATGAAGGAATTCAATTTGTGTCCTCGCCTGCGAAACGCATCTCTCGAGCATTTGCTTCCCATTTCTGGCACGCTAAGTGCACCTGGAGGCTAACAAAGACGGAACGTGAAGTTTGGTACGCGCACACTGTCTGCTCACGGCAGGGATGCCTCGCCATGCTCGCCGCCCACAGTCAGCCGCACTTCCGCTAGCCGATTATTTGACATTCAATATCATCATCACGCCACCACGCCCTTGTTTGTATGCCTTTCCTTTCGTTCCCTGCAGGGCAGCAGCAGTAGGAGTGTGGGCCGCACTGTACCTCGGCATGTCAGGAGGGTAAAGTTGGGTAAAGTCTTCCGAGCGGAAAAGTCTCTTTACTTGCGCTTCTAAGCATTCGCATTGATGGAGCAAAAAAGGCAAAAAAACAACAGCAAGCGAGACACCAAATCATCCGTGTGTAAGTGGTACTGTTGTGAGGCGTTTCGGGCCAGAGGATGGCGCTTTTCACTGTAAAAGGAAGTTAAGTCAAGATAGGAATAGGACCAAGGGAAAGTTCACAAAACGCTTGCGTCAAGGATTACTTGAACAAATAGAGCAAACATTAATTTTGAGTTTAAAAATCAAGCAAATAGAAAGTCTGTGAACAGCCAGCATCGCCGGTGTGTCCTTTGCGGATCGAGATCTTTTCGCGCCACTCGCAATCACGCCATCGCAGGGTGCGACGATATGACCGACGGGGCAATTTTTGAATGAGGGTAATTTTTCATGAACTGCTAAACGAAGCACTTGAGGCGGTGTGAAAGAAAAACCTGTGAAAACACTCAACTGTATTAGTGGTGACGGTTGACGCTTGCCTGTCATGAAACGTATCCAAGGTAATTTCCGCACAAATCAAAGTAATGTTTAATGTTCTTCATTGGTTCGTAGTTGGCTGTGGAAGTGCAGTGGTTTGGGGAAACAGAAAGTTCGGTTACGGTGAAAAATAAGTTTTTTGTTGAATAAGAATGTATTAAAATCACTGTTTAGGTTTAGTAGGTCATAATTGGTGAATAATAAATCAATTATTTTATTCCTCAGACATCAGTGTAGATGTACGTAAGCTTTGTTCATTAAAGAATTCTAAAGACTACGATAAACATTTACCAAACAATTAAGAATAGACGCTTACAGAATGTTCACTTTCTCACCAGTAATATAGTCCCGGTTTCATTAGTCTATTGCAGGATCTTCGATCTCGAAAGAGCGAAAGACAGGTTTAAAAGGAACCAGCACACCAAGCAGCAACACTTCGTCTTAAGCTAATTAGTACGACAAATGATTTATTTTCCCCACTGTTTTCGCTTCGGATGTAATCCAGTAGTACCGGCTTGTTGGCTGACAGTGGCAAGATGTTTTCAATTTTCCACTCCACTCCATAGTGGTACCATAGTTCCCTGTAGCCGTAGCCAAGCACAAGCAGTCAGAGTGGCGGCGTTCAATCAAACCTGAAGCTATTCTCTACCAGAAGCGCCCGGCTGGACGGAAGGTAATTTGATACAGTCACAATTTAATTACGGTGGTTCGGAGATAGACGGTCCACGCTGTCCCGGGAATCATTACCGTGTAATTACGCGTTCCGCGATATCCAGCCATCCAGTGCTGCTCTTGCTCTGCGTTGGAGGACGCTTTCTTATGCAATGTGGATGTGGTGCTTGACCTACCTGTTTACAAGGCAGGTGGAAGAGGAAGCGAAATTTTATCAGCACTCATTAGATTACAAATGCGATGATTTTAAAACGCTCCCGAGACGATGGCTTAGGGAAAGATATGCGAGATGCCCGGGTGAAGGTTCTTGCTGATTGTGGCGAAAGACGGCGTCGTACGCGGTTGACGCGGCTTGTGACGTTTAAGCGGCTTCCGATGGCTAGGAATTAGAGAGTAATTAAAGATCTTTAAACGTGTTTGCTGCTGTGCGAGTAAAAGATAATGCACAACCAGCGACTCGCCGGTTGTTGGTCGGTCGGTCTGTCGCAGCTGGTTGGAGCGTGGATGTTAGAATAACACTCAATTCGGTAGAGCGTCTTGACCACGCCTTGAGCGGGGGTTACGTCATAATCCAGTCAGGAAAGGGACGGGTTTTGTTATCAAACTGAACGTTCAAATTTAAGCCTCGAAAAGGTTCATCCGGAAGTACGATAAGTCGAGGAATCTGATAAGCTGATATTGACGTAAGCGGCGTCGTTGCGGGTTCGATTCGTGCGTTTGATTGATTTGAAGGGAACCGTTTGAAAGCGATTACAGTTTTCCTGGAACCGATTCCTCTAAGCTTAGCTGCAGCTGAGAGACACGTTAGGTCGTCGGTCGTTTGTTGCGGGAACCGGTTTTCAACGATCCCCAGTGTTAAGGTCGAAAGCATCTTCCATCTTTCTAGTGCCCGGATTGTGACGCGACCGACCGGTCGGGGTGGGTCACAGGATTTCTTCCTGTCCCATCGACCGTTACTCTCAGTCCGACCCCTCTTAACCGGGTCAGCCTTTACACCGTTTTACCTTTCCTTGCTGAGTCGCCCGAAAACGGGTGCCGACCGACCCGTCCGAGTTGCCTTCGAACTGAACTTCCTGTCCCAAAAGTTCACGCGAGGTCAACGAGAAAGTGTGTAGAAGGGGATATAAAAAAACGGTAAGAAAAATAAAAATCCTATCCAGCACGTCACTGCCATGCCAAGGAGGATGACTATAACTGTTCCGACATTATGCGAACGGATGTGTCTCTTTTCTTATACATTATGCAGAAAGTTCGTTACAGCCGTTTCGTGTTTGGCGGGGTTAAGGACCCATTCTCTCTGGCGTAGCGGTATGCCGGTATGCATCTTCCTAAAGCACCGGTAAGCAAATAATCGTTCCCGGTGGCTTACGAAGGATCCACGCCAGAAATCCTACGTACGCAAGCGTTGTGCGCAAACGAACCGTGACTTTTCAATCATAAGCAAAATAACTCCCGGCCTTCATTGCTGCTTTAACGGGGAGTGTACACCGTGTGCTGTCTTTCCCGAAGCCTCTTGCACCATTCGTGAGGTTTGAATTTTTCTTCTCCGGAATGTGGCCTTCTCAACCGGTTGCAAAACTGTCATATTTTGTTTTTTCACTTGCGCAAGCAAAGGATTCACTCTCTGGGACAATGGAAAGCCGGCATTCAGTGGACGAAGGAAGCGCAAGGATCCTTTTTTCGCGTTGCTTTCGCTTTAAGTTTTTAACGCCCGTCAGCACAACCGACCCGGATGGGTTTAGAGGTTGGCAGGAATTTAAATAGAAACGGGCGGCCGATATCGGTTAGATTTGTGGAATTTGCGTACAATCGCGCCGTGCTGTTGGGAGATGGGACGGTAGGACGGGAAAATACAATCCGAACGGCCTGTATTTTGAGGGAGAAGAATATTTTCATTTCTTGTTGTGTTTGTGTACCAAACGCTACACGTATCTCGTATGACGCGTTGCCCCCGGGCTGATCCGGCTATCCCTTTTGCTAAAAATGATGGTAAAACAATTCCCTTTTCCAGGATTCTTGTACCGTCCCGTTTGATAAGCGTGAGTGTGCGCGCGGCCAGGATATGGGATTGTTTATCTTGGAGCTAGCTTTCGCGCACAAAATAACTCGCAACACCACACCGGCAAATGTGTGTGGGGGATTTGATGTTGGTTTATACTTACGCATCGGGCGAGTAAACATTGGCGAGTAAACACGCACACACACACACACACTGCCGGGCGTGGTTCGTTAAAGCGGGAAGCAAGGTGAGCTGGCTGTTTTCAAACAGCTCAACCGGGAAAGGTGAAATGCTGAAGACCATGGGCATGAACTGTTGGGGCTGATGATGTACGCCGCCAGCCCCAAACACATAATGCCGCAATTGTTGTGATGGTTTTATAATTTAATAAACATACAATGTGGGAGTGATGCGATGTTAGTACAGCATAAGGATTTTGAGGTGTGTGTTTTTTTATGGGCTATAAGAGGTACGAAGGCTGTGAAACATCACTGTAATCCTTTCAGCGATGGTTGTCTCGTGTTCTAGTTTATTTTGTTAACCAATATTATGTAGCTTTTAATGCAATTGAAGTGTAATACTATGTTTGTATTTTGAAAATATGATAAAAGTAATTTCAAAAATAACAATCATCATTTCTACAATATGAATGATGAAGCTGGCGTCAAACAGAACAGACGTCATAGAATATGTAAAGCAACAGCCTTGAAATTTTCTTTCAAATCGGGTAATAAATGAATTTTTATTCACGAAATAGAGTAAGGAAGGTGAAATCATATCAAAAATTCATGTCAGTAATTCAGTAATTCAGTAACTCAGGAATCAATAAGAAATGTTATTTTATTAATCGCTCTATAAGCCGAAACGATTTATTAAATCATATGTTTAATAATTTAACATCACATTCAACTAAAACATCAAACTAACACCAAACTTAACAACCTTAACAGAAGGATGTTGCGTCTCAATTCGTAATACAATTATATTTAGTTACATTTTATTATTGAGAATAAAGTCTTATATTTAATGTGTTTCTTACTGAACATGTTTAATTTCTGACTGTCAATACTATTGTCGCGATATGTTTACACTGTTTGTACCGTTATGTTTCAAATTGCGGACAGCCTCAAACTCCGGACACAATTATTGTTTTTATTTGATTTTTTTATCCAGTCTCTAGGCCGTGCCGCTTTCTTATTTTAAATAATTCCATCAAGAACTAGGATTTGGCTAAAACCGACGCCACTGTAATTTCTTTGATAACTCCCATTCGTCTGGTTCATATGCATTGGAGTACAAGTAGTCCCCGAGATACACGGTACCTCCTATACGCGGATTCGGTTTTCTAAAGTTGACAGTTCAGTTGACAGTTCAGTTGACAGAGCAAATTGTACTGATTTTATTCATCAATTGTAAAATGCCAAATAATTTCCCTTTTGATCGAACGTTAAAAACCACCTAAGGTTCGTAAGGTTTAAAACTGTCATATCCAGTGAGAATTATATCAAATAATTGTTTAAGTAGATAAAATCACCCCCTACTTGTAAAATTATACCAAAATTAGTGATATTTTGGCAGGAAATCACGAGATTCGACTTACGCAGAAATTCGACGTACTCGGTTTTTTTGTGACCGTTTTCGGTCCCCATTAACCGTGGTTCTGGGGGACCGCCTGTGCATTGAAATTCATTACAGAAGTAGTTATCAACGAGACAACAACACAAACAAAAACACATTGTGTTCTGAAATTCTGATTTTGTAGTAAATTGTATAAAAATTGTAAGTAGAATGTGACTAATTGTATAAAAGTATGTGTTTAGACAGTCATAATAACAAGGACAAAGATTCAGTAATACTAATAAAATAACGATATTTGAAGACATAGGTGCCCAATGCCTTGATGGTCGTACGGGGTAGATCGTCGAATCACGCATCAGTACTTTCTTCCAGTGCATCTACAAGTGTAAGAGAAACAGCATTTAAATCCCGTGATCTAAGAGGACACCGTCACTCAGATTTGGATGCCCGAACCTTAAAAGACGTTAGAAACTAAAAACAGTGTAGTGTATATGTAAATGTAACGATTGTAAACAAAGTTTTGATGCTTTCTGGATTATGAACCAAGACGTCCATAATTTGAAATATGAGCTCGAAACTGTCTGGAATACGAATTAAAATATAGTTGCAGTTTCATGGGTATTTTCAATGTTTCGAATAAAATTACTGGAAACTTGATTTTTTCTCAAATTAAGAAAGTTTGCATCAGTAATGTGAGTTAAACAGAGTGCAATTAAATTTGAATTAGTCAGAAAATATGACATGCCTAAAATACATTAGGTCCGTAATAGCAATACGGTAAAATGGTTAAAAACTACCAAATATGTAAAAAAATGTCGCAAAAATAATTAAACTTCATTTTCATAAGTAATTGCGAGAAGTTTTCGCTTACCGCTTAAAGAGTAGAATAAAAATTTAAAAATCTTCAGACCAGAGAAACAAGCCAAATAACGTTAAATATCTCTAAAGATTTCGTTTAATGTATCGCAGGCAAAGTATTTTTGTTTTATTCACTACTAGTACATCTACCCTACCAAATTTTTGTCTACTCTCTTTTAGAACTAAACAAGAAGTGCTCATGATTTATATGATAAAATGCATCATTTCATTTCCAACTGTTCCTCTTGCAAAAGAAACCCATCCAGACGGATTGATATGATTACTGGCAACAAATTGATGTATTTTACACTGTGAGAGCAGAGCATGTGCAAAGCAACAAAAAACACCAGATCACTTCCCTTCAATACGCACCGTCAAGCGTCAGGTGCTTAATCGCATTTGTATTGCCATCACGATGAATTATTGGAAGTAACAGCATAAATTAATGAAGTCAATTTGAGCGTCTTTTTTTGGCTGGCAGCATGTTTTCACCCCAATCAGCCAAACTTATTATTGAACCAAAGTGTTTGGGGTTCGGGGTTTTTGGTCGGTCGGCGGGAAACTCTTCGCCTGCGACTCTTCGAAACGACAACGGAGAGTGAAAACCCCGAAACAACCCTGTAACCTCTTTTTTCGGTTCCGCGCGAATGCGTGAAGATACTTGCCCGGTATCATCATGGTTGGCTCCATTCATCGCGCCCACGGCGGAAGCTGCTCCTTTCAGCTGCCAGGAGCAATAATGCTCACGTACAACGTCAAAGTCGCTCTGATGAAGCCAAGATATCGATGAACTGTGCTGAGCATTAAGACGCAAGCATGAGGCAGGCAAACGAAAGAAAAGCAAAACGCGGACGACGTATCCTTCCCGATTCCATTCCGGTTTCATAAATAGGTCCGTAACAGCTGTCAGTGCTCCGTGCTACCGTGCTTGCTTTTATTCACAGTAGTTCCCTACCGGGGGAAGATTTTTTTCTTTATATAGTCTCCATCGTCTGCCGTCGCTCTCTTGCTCGTGTTGTGCTGCAGACAGTGCCGGCGAATGCGAGTGAGATGAAGATACGAACGATGCTGGTTGCGATGGTGCTACCGTTTCCGTTACACCGTCCGACGGTTTGGCGGGCTCGGCACGCTAAATTCTAGTCCGCACCCCGGGTGGTTAAATTGTTGATGATGGGTTCTTCATTCTTGTTCTTTTCGCTTATTATGACACAGCATATTAAGACGGAATGATGACTTTTTTTTCTTCTCGTGGGTCGGTGCGCTGCTCAGAGTACTTTTCTGCTGGCTGGCTGGCTAGCTATGCCCAATGAGTGGTGGTGGTCGGTTCTCACACTGCTTATAGTATTGGTGCAATAAAATACAATATGAATTATTGTTAAGAGGTTTTTTTTAATCCCATAATAATGCTCAAAGTAATGTGATCAATGGTGCAATTTGCTTATTGAGGTAGTTTGTTTTATCATGTATTTTTGGGAAGCTGAAACTTATATTACAACCATACTTTTCATGCCAACTTCAAACAGATCCTTAGTGTACCGTTCAAATGCTTGGAAAAGGAAGAGTTGAATAATAAAACAAAACAATAATATTCTTCTGCAACCAAGTGATTATAATGTCAATGTCAAAACTATATTAAAAAACTGTCACAAATATGGTAAAATAAACGAAAATGAATATTTACTGTTACACTCAAAGATACGATTAGCTGAAGCTGTTCAAAAATATCCTTAACATTTTGTTGTTAAATTAGTCCTTTATAAAACTTTGAGTGCCAGACCTTTTTTGTTTATGTTTCCCTGGGGGCTAAGTACTTTTTGTTTACATGTTTTATTGCTATATATCAGAAATATAAACCAACTAAAAGTTGATAGAAATAGTAATTTTTAACACATTTCAGTTGATTTCTTGTTCTGTTTTTGTTTATTTTTTGTTTTGATCATTAAATCGGGAAAACTACAGTTTAACGTAATTTATAGATTTGTTTTCTACAAGATGCTCCATTGATGGAAAGGGAATAGCAATCATATGAACAATGTATGTTGACATTTAGGGCTTATTATAACTAAAATCTACTATATATTAGACCGTTTAAAAACTAACATTATAGCTAAAATATATGAGGCTACATTTATACATTATATTTACAGTTTACATTTATATTCTCGTTTTTTACTATTTATGGCTATAAATGAATTATTCTAAAAAAAATAAAAATAAAAAATAAAACAAAAAATTGGCCAAACCGTAAACATCATGAAGTTATTTAACATTTTGTTGATCTTGTTGCAAAATTTCTAGGCCGTCCACAAGGACAGAGGAGGCGTGGTAGGCCCAAATTTAGGTGATGGCGTGGAAGCGTCGGCCATTAAGGCCGGGATAACGGACTGGCAGACGAAGGCGCGAGACCGTGAGCGGTTTCGGACACTCCTGAGGCAGGCCAAGACCGCAAAGCGGTTGTAGCGCCGGATAAGGAAGTAAGTAAGTTGCAAAATTTCATAATAATACGCCTTATCTGTAACAAATTATAAAGATTTAAAGTCAGTTATCCTTGGCTATATATGACAGACATGTCCCCCCAGGAAACATAATCGGCTATCATGTATGATAGCCATGGCACTCAAAGTGTTAAGCAATATTCACTTCATTCAACCTATGGAAGCATTCTGTTTCTGTAGATATTGCTGAATTCTTTCCAAAGTAGGTGATTTTTTGTATACAAGCAATAAGGTATTTTAATACCACGAAACAAATATTTTTATTAAAACTGTTCTCGCATGTTAAACCCATAGTGTAGTAAGGGTAAAACTAGAAGCACGTTTGAAGCGTTCCTTTCCATTCGATTTCGCTCATCTAACTACGTGAACAACTTTGTGTGTTGTTCTTTCTTTCTCTCACAGACAATTACTCTCTGTCTCTCTCTCTTTCTCCCCTCCGTTTATTACTATTTGAGTTATTTTCTCCAATCCCTCGGCAGTAATAGAATGGGCATAAAAATCATTCAAGATTGTGGCAACGCTCGGTTGATGGATGCCGAGATAAGCGACCAGAAAACGTAGCCACACTGATATGACGACAGCGATGACTACGATGACGACGAACCACAACCACGGCGACGATTGAACCCGACTAAAGCTCCACATCTCGGTACCGTAATGGTGACGGCACTGATGGTTATGGCCTGGCGAACGGTGATAGCATGATATGCCCGACAACGGAGGGAGCGGGCCATCGATCCAAGCAAAAGGGCAGGCGCACGCGGCACGTCTTACGTATAGAGTATTAGGCCGACGAATTGTGATGGAAAGCTCGCTCATCTTCCACGATATGTTTTTTTTTATCCTTGTCGATAGATCCACAGCCCATCTTCCATCTTGTCGTGCGTTAGCTTAGCTGCCCTTTCGAATCAAGCAAAGGGAAATGATTTTTCCCCTCTTCATATCGGTCCTGTACTTTTTTCCTTCTTCTTCTCTCTTTTCTTTGTTCGCCTGAACGGTTTTTACTCCCACTCCCATCAAAACACCACCGGCTTAGCCCCTCAGGATCGAAAGCCACAATACCACCGGGGTAAAACACGCAGAAAAACGAACTTGCTGTTACGACGTCTGCCCTTCAAACAGGGGAAGGAGTGCATTAAGAACGGCAGCAGTAGCAGCAGCAGCAGCAGCAGCAAAAAAACACCCTGCCTGAGTTCATCGTCTCGGCAGATCGATCAGAAGATAGCGAACAAAAGGGAATGGAGTGTTTAAGGCAAAAGGAGTGAGTGAACGAAGAACAGAAAAAAATCACAAACTATCAGAATTCCCAGTAGCAAATTATCGTATAATTGAGCGTGGTAAAGAGTTATGAAAAAAGGGTAACACACACAAAAAAACACAACACAGCAGTAACGCAATAGGGGAATCAAATGCCAAAAGCGAAATAAAAAAAAAAGAAAACACAGAACACACTGCACACAACAAAAACTACAGCAACAAAAGACTCTCTCACACACACACGAGCGCTTGTGCAGTACAGCAGAGCAAATCAACGTGCAACATTACTGCTAAACAAAGAATCTTCAGTGCATCAACGATGCATCAGATGCGGGAAAGAGAATAAGGCATGAAAGGATCAAAATGCCAAATAAAAAAAAAATAAACTCCCACTGGGCAGGTCGATTGCCTCTTTGGCGCTACGCTTGGTTATCATATTTTGAGGCCTTTCTTTGCCCAAACGCTCCTGGCTTCTTCTCCAGAAGCCTTCTCTGTGGGGCAATGGTGTTTTTTGGGGTACCGCTGTGAGTTATTAGGGCGATACGATCTCCAAGTCACCCAGGCTATCAGTGCAATTTGTTTCATAAATTGATCAAATAATGTTCGTTCGTCGAGTTCTATCTGTATGTGTGTGTGTGTGTGTGTGTGAGAGAGAGTGGCGAGAGAGCCGAACGTGACGATGTAGCAAATAAATATTAAATTTCTGCACGATTTATGCGGTTTTGTCGAATCAACAGCAACGATAAACGGTGGAATGGAGTTTGATTTATTTGTGTAGTATCATTTTCATGCGATTGAAATGTGATACACGAGCAGTAGCTTCGTTTTGTTTGATTAATGGAATATATTTCTTAACTGCCTACACAAACAATTAGAGGATTTAGCAGACTTTAAGCGCGAATCAAGCTTATTGGCCTTAAAATTCCCATTGGAATGCAATATTGCTAAAAAGAATGCCCATGCCAGCTCGGTACAGTCTTCACGCAAACGTGTTGAGTAAACGCATCCAATAGGTATTCAACACTACCTTTCACCTAACTATCGTGCCTCCTAATGTTCAGTGTGTCATAGCGGTGGTCTAAGAGCCCCTGAGAGTGGGAATAACAACAACAACAACAACAAAAATCCTTTGCTTCTCGAAGGTTTTTACCTTTGTACTGCAACTCAGTGCAGCACGGGCGACAGCTAAATTCCTCATAACACACACACACGTGTTTGTTTGCGCAATTTTTGCGCGAAAGCGAAAGGCCCCGGACTGGATCATTCGCTTTTTCCCCACACATATGGGGTTAGGACAGTTGCCTATACCTATCGATGGCTCATGGGTACGAAGATTGTGAACTAACAACAACTACGTTTGCTCGCCTTTAAGCCCCACCGGCCAATCATAAAACCCTCAGTGTTGTTGTCCATGCCTATGCCAACGGCACACCGGGCAGATCATGCCGGACGTGTTCCAGAACCGTGTACCGTGTGGGTAAGCATATGCAGCAGTATGGCCGATACCGGATCCTGGAAAGGCTCATGCATGCGTAATGTCGCTTGTGCATGTAGTCTGCAGCCACCAACTTAACCATAAATAACTGCTCACAACAACACAGTAAGACGCACCGCTGAGAGTACCCCATTTCTGGAGGGATTTCTCCAGAATGGTTCAACTCCCTTTCGATGGGCTTGGTTGGTGTGCCTTTGTGCCTACATCGCTGCGGGGCGCACCGGTGTAATGGATCTCGAGCCTGTGTGTGTGTGTGTGTGTGCAGTGAGGCGATTCGGTTGCAGCAACTGCAAACCCCCTCCCCTCCCCCCATCCCCCCTTTAAATGCGGGTGTTAGGAGGAGGTGGGAGAGCTTTGTAAAATCTTTGCTGCTTAAAGCAACGACCACAGCTGCCCTCGACGTAACGTGATACGTTCAGCGAACACAGTTTCGGGACAAGCAGTTGCTGATTTGCTCGCCCGGGTGGTCGAAGAGTTGGGCTGATGTTGAAGTGACAAAAAATGACCATTTATTTTCGCTGTTTTGTTTGGTCAGGCGGGCGAAGTGGACTGTCCGAATAGAGGGGAATTCTGCTGGGAAGAATAGAGCGTTGTTAGAGAATTATTTGTAAACCATAAGCTGATAAATCCGGCAGGTTGCAGAATTGATAGACACCCAAACACACAATCCCAATGGACGAGCGGCCAACTAATTATTATCGTTCATCCCTACCTCCCGAGTGTATGAATCCCTCGGGAACGTCCCCACCCCACTGGCCCGCTTGCAGCAGTTGACACATGGTGCCACCGTGGCGCGCGCGCGATAACGGCTGGGACACGTGCATCACTTACCCTTTCTGCTGCTATAGCAACCAGCAGCAGTCTGTGGCGCAGCGTCGCAGTTGCTAATCTTCCCACCGTGAAGACCACTACGCGCGAGACCTAACAACGGCGCAGCAGGTTTGGCTGCAGGAGTTCACCCTGCAGGAGCGCCGTTTTGCCCCCTTGGGAACCTGTACGGCTGTACGCAGGAGGCAGGATATCTTCTGGCACTATATAATTACATCGTGTGCAAAATCTCCGCCATGCTGCTACGCTCGGATATCCCCGGATATATCTAAGTGCGACAAACGATAGGGGTGTGTTTCCAGGTGGTTTACACGCCGTGCGGTGGATGCAGCGGGCGATGAAAAAACATCCAGTACAGACCATGGTGGATAAGCAGATTGTTACGACAAAATTACGACAACCGTTATTGCCATCCAGGCAGCCGCACGGGCAATGCTCGCTCTCACACACACGCGCTTAGAGCGGAGGCACAAAAACGTTGGATCGGGATCGGTACAGGGTGTTCGGTATCCGTGGCCGCCGGAGGGCATGCGTGGCTCAAACGCGCGTCACGGTGCAACGGAAACGGGTGTCCCTGGGAGCGGATCATGTGTGAGTCCCCGCACCCATAACCTTGAATCGTGTTGCACAACTCTTTTTTCTCTCCTGCTGCTCCTTCCACACGAATCTTGTGTATTCTACACCCTTTACAAGCCTTTTTTTGGCTGTAGAGTGTGTGTTCGTGTGAGTCTGTTAATCGAAAATCTTAACACGCGTGCATTCTATCTGAAACTGCAATAATTGGAACGAATTTTAAAAGGGCACACACACACACACA
>KI920975.1:0-18173 GCA_000473525.2 Anopheles melas | reverse complement strand
GAGTTGCACTTATGGTCGGGCAGTCGGATCGATAAACCATTTCTCCATCGTCCGGTGTGGACGTGTGTGTAAGCTGGCTGGGGGGTGAAATCGTTCTCGATACTCCTCCATTGTTGCGCCATCTTTATTGTCCGTGCTGGGGTTTATGCTGTCCACTATTTCATATAGACCCCGGCTCGCGACGGTCGAACTCGAGAACCCGCCGGCTGGATAATCACTGTCAATAATTTCCGTTCAGTTGATAGATAATTTCCACCCAACTATTATTGGGGGAGCAATACCACCCACCACCACAACGTTCGATTGAAGGATGTAGAACTTTCAATTCGGTGACGAATCATCAAACGAACAGACACGCCGCCTTCACGCTTCTAGCGCTTGTTGGTCTCTTATTATTACACCAGCAGCACCTGGCCGATGGAGCGTGGAAGAAGCTCGAAGTCTCGGCCATAACGCAACCCAAAGCACAACCTGCTTCTAATCTACACTGAAAATACGTACCGCGGCACAGGGCAAAATGCAGGAGCACAACACCACCTAAACGTACCAGAAACCCGACACCGACTGCACTCGACAAAAAAGCACCACAACGCCGCCGGCCACAAAAACCGATCGTGTGCCCCCCCCCCCCCCCCCCCCCCCCCCCCCCCCCCCCCCCCCCCCCCCCCCCCCCCCCCCCCCCCCCCCCCCCCCCCCCCCCCTCCCTGCACACCCACCGAACTCCCATCTTGCCCGCTGCCGTCCCACTTCGCTGGAGGAGCTACCCGAGCACACGCGCGCACACAGGCGTTAAGAGCGCCCGTAGACCTCCCGCGTCGATGGCAGCGAAGCTCCACCCGCCACTGGCCACAGCTGTTTCTTTCCGGGTTTTATTATCCTTTAACCCTACTAACACACACACACTCCATGAACTCGACTCTTGATGTGTGTGTGTGTGTGTGTGTTTATTTGTGAGAAAATGACTGCCAGAACAGAGGAGCATATGTACAATAATGCCGGCTCCTCCCGAGACCCCAAAAACAGTCCTCCTTCTCACGGGCCATCCATTCTGAGAGTCTCTTCAGTCTCGTCCTGTACACTACACTCCGGCGTCTCTCGCCCTTCGTGTGATAGAGCGATATGCATGTGTGTATGTGTGTGTGTGTGTGTGTGCGTGGTGGTGTCTCGCGCAGCATTGAAGTACCCAGATTCGCACACATTCGTTTTGTCCTCACGCTTTTGGGCCATTTGAGGGGGCGAGAGCGAGCGCACACACGCCTTCCCTTCCCAAGGCAGCAAACATAGAACTATGAGCTGGTGGTGGTGACACAAGCAGGAGGACGACGGCCAACAGCATAGTGTGGTAGTAATCGACAACAAAAGAACGTTTGACGTCGAGTGCGAAGACAACCACCCTCCGCTCCGATCCTCTGTTGTCTAACAACGTTTCAAAGGCACGGCGGGAGGCAGCAGCAAGGGAACGCGAGGAAGAAGAAGGAGTAAAATTTTATCCCCGCAACTATTCCCATTTCCCTTTCCGCCTACCTTCTTTTGTCACACCGCAGCTGTGCTTACACACGTGTTTTGTGTTACGTGCAAGAATGATTACGATATTCGGGGAATTAAACTCGGGATAAGTAATTTTAGTAACCCATTCGGGACCTATTACCAACACGCTAGGGTACGGGGGTAAAGTCTTTGTGACTGGCGATGGAGATGGAAGGCAAGTGGGCAAGGAAGGTGGCACGGCAATGGAAGGATCCATTTTTTAATATAATCATCAGTCCCCCCACCCAACTGGAGGATGGTGGAATGGCGTTGATATTTGAATCTCGGGGTCGAACGATGGTTTAAACGGTGCTTCCCAACATGGATATAGCATACAATGTGCGAACGTGTGTGTGTGTGTGCGTTTCACATATTTCCCAGTGGATGTGGGGAAGGGTGACTTACGCAAACCCACTTCCTCTCCTCATTACTGGTTTGATGTCTGTCGCGCCGGTTCTCGGACGGTCACGGTTCTGACGCTCCCACATTTACTGACATTTCGTGACCCCTGCTAGGAACCGACCGCTCGACCGTCTACACGAACATGGAACCGAACACAGCCCAGTGAGGACCAAAGGGACATGGCACTGACGAGGATGATACAACTGATCCGTTACCGTTTTAGTCAACTCGCTAGTGTAACATGCGAGGACGCAACAACGAGGACTTTCACAACTCACCGGGCGGCGTACGACTGAACGAACAGCTGATGCGTTTTTTCGTTGCATCTGTATTAGTATCGGCTGACCGATGTTGTGCAAGGACAGCACTTGGCACACAGATATCGCGGGGGATTTTACTTTTTTTACCAAAACAATCAGATCAAACCCACACATTTCCCCCGCAAACCCGAGAAACCATTCTGATTCCATACTTTTATATCTTCGCTCGGGTCCTTTTCTTCTCAAGTGAGGGTTTTTTTTATGTGAAATAATGCAATCGTGTCCGGTCGTCCATTCTTCGTTTTTCTCCATCGGAAAAATCTACCGAACTTAAGCGGTGTGTTGCATGTTCCTTTTTTTTCTTCGCTTCCATGTTTCCCTGTCTTCCCAATCGAAGTAAAGTTAAACGAAGCAAAACGAAACGAAAAGAGACATAATCCATTTATGATAAGGGTTGTTGTGCGGATTAGCCTGATGGAGTTGAGATTGTTTGAAATGGACAATTGTATTACTATTTGAAAGAATGGAACAAACACTTGGGACCGTCTTAGCGTGAACGTTGGGAAATTCAATACGAAAATGATCACACAAAAACTTATTGAAGTACTATGAGTGAACTGAAGGTTTAAGGAACGAATTCGCATGATACAAATTGAGCGTTCAACGTTTTGCATCACCGGGAGAGCTACTACCGGTGGCTCTGCTTCCACTCACGCGTATTTATTACTTTTGATTTATATACAATTCTTCATCAAACATGCACAAGCAACGGGAAAATAAAACATGCTGTCGGTGCTTTTTGTGCCTCAATATACGAACCCTAGGCGATGTTTGTCTTGTGTTTGCGCTATCAGCGTCCATTCCTTTTGCTTTAACGTAGGTAGGGGACCCGCCCGACAAATCACGGGTAAATAATGCTGTGAGCCGGTGGTTGTTACCACCGAGTACATTATACATAAATCGATATCACAGGGCACACAGCCAAAGCAACCACCGTACCACCGGTCCGTACACCGTCAAGAACTTTTCAACTTCCTTGTTTCCATCGATAAGGTGAAGGAAATGTACTTCGTCCGCAGTAGGTGGCCCCGGTGGGTAAGAAGCTCACCACGATGACGCGCGGCTAGGGTGAAAGGTCGTGTGTGGTGCTTCGGGGGGTGTGAGTCCGTTGTCCCAGTGGCATTGAAGCAAGGACAACGACGAGCAGAGCAAGGAGGTAGCAAAGCGATAGCAGCACGACAAAGCAACAGCAAGAAAAAAATCGTCCATGATACGGGCAGGACGGTGAAGGTAACGTCGTCATACGCGCGCATGAATATACATATGTATATTTTATTTTCAACCCGTTTGACATGCATACGAATCGGGTTGTTAGCGAGACCCCGAACCAAAAAAACCACAATCGCGAAGCAAGTGAAAATTTTCCTCTCCCGTATCACACAGCGGGGAAAGCTAAATATTGCGCCCCGAACGCGACATCATAGCTTGTTCCGGAGTTTGGCCGAGGCACCACAGACAACCCAGGACCAAAGAAAACAGGAAAATAAGGCGGAAAAAATCCGTCACACTAATGTCCGCAAGGTAAACAGCACACTCCGCAGCACTGTTTGTCTCTTGAGAGTAAAGGGGAGACAGAGAGATTGTGCGAGTGAGTGAGAGAATGGCACAACTTTGTTCACGAGCTGTGAAGATTGTAACGCGGGCAAGACCGCAGAAATATCTAAATGGCAACCGCAACCAAAGGCTAAGGCCCTGTCTACATGGGAATTGCTGGCACTATGGCCCAGTTTAATGTACCATTACTGCAAGATCATCGTTTTCTGGTCCTTCCGGTTCCCAGGTGCGGGGCTTATGAATAATGGACACCGATGCCCGGCGGCGAATAGTCAACGCTCTTCTCGACACCGAACAACACACACCGTGCGGTGTGTGTACATGACCGGATGCAGCGTGTAACGGTGTGTCTTCACACATGCACCAGTGGCAACCAGAGTAGAGGAAACAAACAAAAACCAAGAAGAAAGCATGGTCCATCCCTGGAGCAAGCCGTGCAGAAAAGGCCCGATTTAGCCTCCGCGTATATCAGAGCATTGTTTGCCCTCTCCAGTTGACTTGGGTACACACAAACACGTAACGTGCCGAAATACGTACAACCGCATGTAATTCTGTTGCTTTGCTAACTCTTATTGTGCAGCCAGAATACACACATGCACAGAAAAGGAAGAAACTGTCGGACAAATTTAACTTTTCTGTTCCGGGGTTGAACGAACTCGGTAGTGTAACTACAGGCACAGGAAAAAGTTTTCATTAAATACCGTGGAACACGTTTGCTCATGTTTCAATTATCACGTGTAAAACTTTTGCCCGAAGTGCAAATATACACGCACACACATTTATACTTTCTTCTTTTTGCGTCTTTTGCACAGCAAAACTAAATAACCAGCCTCAATTAAAGCCATACGCCACCACCGTGCCCTAGCCGTCGTTGTGGGTTCTATTTGGAACACTTTGCACGCGATGATAATTAGCACCATTAGAAGGAATAAAGGGGACTGTGCGTGGTAGGGAAGCAGTTAGAGGTGAACGGACGTTTTTTTTTAATCAGATAAGCATCAAGCGCTTAAATGTTCAGGAAATGTTTGCTAAGCTCGAGCCTTGATGGGAAGGACGACATTAAAGGCTGATTAAGTGTTATGTCAGAGCAAAATATTATTTCAAAAAAGACATTACTTCGTCTAACTTTCTTTTGCTTTTGCTTGCAAAACAATTAATCAGTATTTGAAACACGAATGCTTGGATAAGCACTTGAACAGCTACTCAAGCTGTGCTTTGGGCAACCCCTGGAAAAACAACTCATATTTGATGTTTCGATAATTGTTAATCAATGTTCTCAACAGAAATCTCCACCGACACCACTCATAAATCAATTAACCCTTCTCTGAAACCCAACATCTATCAAACCGGTTACACGTAAAAGCTAATCACGCTTCTACGTTTTTGTTTTGTTTTTTTGTTTGTAATAAGTTATACCTCTCCGTCAAAATCTATCAAGCGTCAGAGCGTAACACAAAAGCGCTTCTGTAAAAAAAAGAAAAAAAAAAGAAACAGTTTGTTTCTACCCTTCGCACCAGCGGTTGGGATCGACACGTGTTTTCTCTCCCGCTCGCTCCTTTTTTCGCGATAAAGAGCCAAGCAAATTTAATTTTCCAGCTCAACTCCTATTCTTCGCCAGACGTCGAGCAGGAGTGAAAGGAAGTGGCATACTAATACCGTTCTGCAACACGGTGGAGCGCAGCTAATAAAGAATTTTGCCTATTCCGCTCGGGAATAGTCGGTGCAAAAAAAAGAAATAAAAAAATGTTGCTTCATCAGCGACCGGGCGTCTCCATTGCGCCGCAGGAACGCGAGCAATTATGCGTGCTTATACGGACATTTTACGCAAGCGGCATAACATAATTAACTTCTTCTAGCAAAAGGGGATCAAAGCGTGTAGTGTGGAAGCAATGTGTAAGTGTGAAGTATCCGCACGTCTTAATATGGTGGCAAGCATCAAGCTGCTTGAAAAACGACCTCGCCACTTCCATACAAATAAAGGTACACGATGGAAAAGCTAATTATGGTGACGAAATAAAAAATGAAAGGGCTTCTTTGGACAACACACGGAGAGAGAAAATTAAATCGTAAATATCATGCCTCTTGGAGGGTTGTTTTTTTGTGCGGTGAATGCGGCACTTTCCGAAATCACAGTCACGGCACACGAAATGAGAAATGTCAACACATGCATAACGCCATACACGACGCTTCTCGCTCGGGTACTCCCAAAGCAGTGTAAGTTGTCTCAAGAGCCTACACAGCAGCTGGAAAATGGGTTGTGAGGTAGCGCGAACAGCAGGACTTGATGCGTTTGTTGTTTCGGCTTTCGCTTTCTTAGCTGGCTCAAGGACAGGATCGTGTCCGTCTCTGTTTTTGTATGTGCGTGTGCGCGTGAATGTGTGTGAGTGTTACGCAGCTCTCGCTAATGGAAGTGGTACAAGAAAACACATTATAAAAGAATGAAAGCGAAACAGTGTAGCGGCCGTAATGGTGCGCTACAGCAAGAATAAGCATTCACAGTCTTGGACCGTATGTGTAAGCTCACTCTTTTCGCTTTTCGACACTAAAGACTGGCGGAATTATGCTGTTGCGTTGCATGGTTTAGTGTGAGAAAGGTTTAAGAAATGTTAAAAATCCAACCTTAAGCACTGTTCCAACACATTCCTTTCAAAATAGCGATGCAATAAGAAATATTTTCCTTTTGTTTTTTTAATTAAGAAGTCTCAAAACGCTTTAAAATAGGCAAACAACATATAAACAGTAATAGATATAGTTTACACTTACGTCGTATGCCCCAGTCCATCATGGTGCTGCCGCTGAGAATTTAAGTCGATTGTCACTGATCGAATGCCAGCGCATGGGGGTGAATGTTGAGCACGGGTAGCACCTCCGAAATCTATTAAGATATATTGTGCTATCTTCTTGTACAAACTTGTAAGACCCAACCTTAGACGCCGCGCGCCGTGTTGTTTGTTTCCTATTTGAAACTGCAAATCTGGTTCTGGTTCAATCACTGCTTAAAATCTGTTGCCTTAAGCTTATGCATTTCCGATATGCTTGCACAATGTTAGGTAAAGCTTTTCGTTTCCATCCAACGCTCTACTGCACCACGTGTGCGATATAGGTCCCGATATATACTCTCTGTGTTTGTGTTTTAAATCAAGCAGAGCATGCGTAACTGAACGCTAGCAGCAAAACGTAGCACAACAAAACCCCACTTTAATTATTCAAAGTAACACAGACGACACAAACTGAGGAGTATCACTTTTCATTTCTTAACGATGTGCCGGACGACATCGTGGAGCCTAAGGAAAAGAAAACAAGGGAAACCCCCAATCCACAACACATGGTGTAAGCAAGGCAGGGCTGATGATAATGGTCGACGGGACGTGATTTTGCAACAAAGCTTGACTAATGAGAAAATTAACATGCCGTACAAAAGCAGCCGCGTACTAACTGTTTCTCGCTAACACGCTACATTGTATCGATTTCCACCGACATCCTATTACACACACACACATGCAAACACACACACTCAACTCAGGAAGTGGCTGTGTGTATCTAGTTTCAACTGTTGCCCCAAGTGAGAGCTAAAATGCATCATTCTCAGCGTACGATGCAGCGTGCACTCGAGAATGCATTTGTATCAATTTCACAGAACACGCTCCTCCGATACACCAGCCAGTAGTGGAGTTTTCTGAATCGTTCTCCTGTACCAGTTCGTACAAAATTGGATCAGAGAAGAAGCTGACAGTTAAAATTTTTAAATTATATGCATTGAGCACCTACTACACGAATCATACACCACCCACACACACACACACACACACACACACACACACACACACACACACACACACACACACAGTAACATAGAACACGCTCGTCCCCACACTGCTCTCACTCAGCAGCTGCTTTTCGCTCCAACACTGCCGCCGCCCCACCATTTGTAGCTTCCAAATGGTATTGATTGTTTCTGTGAACCGCTCACCATTATTCGATCTAATAAACCATTTTAATTGCCTTTTCCTTTCACGAAACTGCACAACCTCAAGAGCGTTGGTTTGTGCATCCACAACCAACCCCGTTCGCCAGATCTGCCGCCAGATGTATTCCGGCGCTTCAACGTTTCGAAAACTCGCTCACGGCTGATGAGGAGCAGCAGAAGCGTTGGTTCGCCGAGTGGGTAGAGCGGCTAACCCGACGCGAAACACCACAGAACGGCCGCGGCGGCATTTTTCTTTCGATGATAATCACAAACACAAACACAACAAAACGCCGCGACCAGGCGGCCAGCGACTAACTAATTGGGACACAGCGTTGCTGGCAACTTCAGCGTAGAAGCTCTTGTTTGTTTGTGTTGTGTCGTTTACACTATCCCACTTTTTCTTTTTTATTCAAAGGCGACGCAATGGCCGGCAGCATTTCGTCGCCTGTTGTCACTCGCATACACCTATCGCTATCGCATTCATTCGGCTAAATGCGCTTCCTGCTACTCGCGAAGATAATTCACGACACAAAGATTCACTCGCTCGTGAGCAATGTTTCCCTGGCTGGAACTGTTTTGGTGATTCTCCCCCATCACACCCAGCGAATACTATGCTCTCGTTCCCCTCCACCAGCACCCCACCGGGGGCAGAAGAAAAACACAGACACACACACGGGAAATGCTTGTGTGCATTCCGGTTCCGGAACAGGGAGCGATGTTTAACCGTAACCCGCACCCGAAACTTATTGGTCTGCACGGTGGGAGAGCATGTTGGTGACTGACTGCCGAACGCACACGACACTGACCGAGAAACGATGCGTTGAATTTACGCCCGTCACGACACTTTTGCTCCCGCCGCCGGACATTCGGTCGGTGTGCGATACCAGCGCAGTCAGCCAGCTGCATGTCGCGGGCATTAGAGTATTGCCGTGTCGTGAAACGCGCTCCGTGAGTACGACAAACAAAGTCCCGAACGAGAGAGAGGGAGCGAACCAGGCCAGAGCAAAAATGATAGCAAAACTCTCTGGAAAACGGGGCTCTCGGGGTCTTTTCCCGTAGGATTTTATGACAGATTTTGTACTCACTGTTGAGCATAGCTTTTTAGCATTACATTTGTTCCACCAAGATACTAAGGCGGCGGTGGATGGCGGACGAAGTGCAACGGGACCGCAACTGAAAAAGAAAGCGCTCACAGCTACAGGTAAAAGGAATGTTCGAAGAGCACAAGACACACGCATTTTGTGGTAGTAGTAATTGTAGTAACAGTAGTAGAAAATTTACACGCGAGCGATGGTTAAGCTGATTGGTAGTGATAATGCTACTAACCAAGCCGAGAAAAGCGTTCATTCTCTCGCTCTCGCGCGCGCGCTTCATACCAGTTTGACCTCCAGGCCACTACACCGAAAGACGCACTCTAGCCCGGTTGATAAACATTTCACGTGTCAGGTCGTATCGCATCAATCATCGAAATTTGGTTGCGGGGTGGGTTTAGGGGACAAACGAAAGTACACTTTTTCCATTATTATTACGTACAGCCCAGTTGGCAACGGCAGCAAACAACAAAACGGTCACCGAGCGGGTAAATTACACCATAAATCACCACGCAATCATAAGAAAGGCTTTCAAACAGTCTAAGATAAGCGATCGTTTCTAACTTCTTTATGTTAGCCTGAACCGTCCCGACTTTGTTTCGCTAACATACCGCAAAGAGAATTGTTTAACCAGTGGCGTTGAATTACTTCCGGTTCGAAATGATCGTTTTGATGTCTTTAACATGTAATATTGATTTACACGGACATTGACCAAATCTAGCCTAAAGAGTTGGCAAAGAACGGTAGTACACAGTAAACATCTTCATCATTATTAGCCTCGCAAACATTAGCTGCATAACGCTTAATGGGTAAACTGCGCCGTTATTTCATGTTATCATGAAACGTTGGTGCTCTTGGAAACATCCATCAACTCATAATTATCTGTGAGGCGCACAAAGACACATACACACACACTCTGTGTTTGAATCATAAAATGTGCAGTGCTGATAAACTGGGAATAAATGGTGTCCACCACCAGGAAGCAATTCTTTCACGTGCGTCGACATATCGAACAGGTGATGTGCTTTATCGCGCTATATGGACACTGCTGGGCAGACAACAAACAAAAGCAGTGTCAGCAGATAAGAAAATCCAGTATTGAATCGTACCCTATCTTGACAACGTTTTTATTGGTTCGTTCAGTGAAATGATAGCAATGTAGGTAAAGATTGGAGGAAAAAACATGTCTTAACAAAATGAAATCAATAATATGGAACAAAAATTCACATAATTGAAAAACATGTTTGTGCTGACTTTAAATGTCGTCAAAAAAATCAATAACGTTTTACCACAGTTGAAACCCGCCGTTAGTTGATCTACTGTGCAATAGATGGCGCTGGGGAAAAAAGCTTTTTCTTTTGAGTACACATTCTGTTCCGTGCTGGGCCTGGGGTTGGAAGAATTTTAATAAAAATTATAAGATAAATAAATATGCTTGTTTTCCTTAATACAATTTCCCTTAATTTAACTGGAACAATCGTTGGTACAAACAATTTTACATTTGATTGAACAAAATCAAGTGCGATGTCATGCAAACACATTGGTTGCCTTCATCTGGTCAAACAAACAAAATGATGGTTGTACACACGAACGAGGTTGTACAATTTTGGGTCAATGTCGATTCCTTGCTTTGCAGCAGTTTAGAAAATACAATACGCACTGAGTTTCGCTTTCAATTGATTGCTGGAGCGCTCCTATTCCATCTCCAACACCACCATCAACTACAGCAACAACAATGGATTCGATGACAATTGGTAGGTGTACACGCTGAATTATCGAACAAAATGTTTTTAGCTAACCGTGAGAAATACTGCTGTGCATCGAATATTGTAAATCAGATTTGGTTGCGATCAAGGTGAAATATTGTGTTGGAAGAATAAAAATGTGTACTAAATCGGGGGAGCCACTTACCTCGAGAAGTAGGGTGATTCATTAGAATAGAGAGCGGACACTCGTCGTCATCAAGGATATACTCGGACCCGTCGCTGTTAACCTACGGAAAACGGAAAATGTGATTAAATTTACATCAACTGTTCCGAACCCCCACGCTTGAAGTGAGATTCGCACAACTAATCCACCGACCACCAGCGACCCTTTTGCGTGTCGTTTGTTTTTTCCTTCCACACGTACGGGGAGAACCTTACCTGTACGAGACAGTAGTGAAGCGGATCCACCTTATCCATGCCATATTTGGACAGCATCTCCCGTACAACGGCCTGGGCACAGTCCCGAATGGACAGCAGCAGCGTTTTGTACGGCACGTCCCGGCACAGACTTTCACCGTAGATTTTCAGCGTGCCGCCAGTGTCCGGCCCGCCGTCCCTCGACCGGAACTGTTGCAACTTTTTCTCCAGCTTCTGCTGCCGGCGGCGCCGCATTACCGCTTCCGGGTTGGAGATGGATCGTGTAAACGATGTTTCCGGCAGCTCGGTGTACAGCTTCTCGGCAACATGGTTCTCGGAATCGGGCCCGCCAGTACCACCACCGGCCGATTGCAGTTTGTTCAACTTTTCCTTCTTTTTCTGCTCCTTCTTTTCGCGCTTGGACAGTTTGCGCTTGAAGCTCGGCTGATCGGTGATGCTGTCTAGGGTCTGCGAAGGGCAAAAGTACAAAATTAGCACAGTTAATAAAAGCACACTTCACCGAACGGTTCTCGTGTCTTCCAATGGCATTGTCCTCCGTGCCAACAGCAACACACACGCAAGAGCACAGGCAACCAGTTGCAGCGCTGACAAGCCGGAGTGTTGTTGGAAAAGGTTAAGATGAGCTACTCTCAGCGAGAGCATTACGTACGCCTACTTACATTTGTCTTTTGGGCACAATTTTTCAACAGAAATCGTCCCTCGCGATCATCGTTATGCCAATTGAGCTGTACGAGCAGCGGCTTTTCGTCCGGGTTTAGCTTGCGTTCTTCGCCGTTCGCATGGACCACATACAGCGCGTAGTTTGGCAGAGAGAGCATTCGCATATCGGGGCGAAACTTTTCTATCAACGTTTCTGTAAAACCGGAAATAATAAAAGACGTGATAAGCGACTTTACAACGCACACATAATACACAGACACAGTATATTGACAAATTGTTTTCGCATTGTTTGGGCTTGCGTTCCGCTCCCGTATAGGGTTTCCCACGGCAGAACGGAAGCCCCATGCGGTCGAGCAATCTATTAAAGCAAAAACTTACCGATAACGTCGGAAACGGTAGCATCGGATGCGACACGGATACATTTGGTTGCTACCTTTTGGCCCTCGTCTTGGAAGTAAAATCGCATCACTCCGTGGAATTCCAGGTTCTGCGAAAGGTGAGATAAAGAATAGCATGGCATGGAATGAGACGAAGCTGTAATGGGTACGGATACCATCCGGTGCGTCCGGGGAACGTGTTATCGCTTTGAAGCGCCCAATAGGGCGACACGAACCTGAATGTCATTTCCTCGAAATAACATTCATCGTTCTTCGTCGGGCAAATCCACACTCCGGTAGGAGGCAAGCTCCTATGGAACGCACCACCATCATGTTGGTGGCACTCATGCGCAACATATCAACGGCTAGAGGGTATGACTAATTCTGCCAGACACTGTCGTCTTTGCGCCGTCAATTGGCTTCAAGCATCTTGAGGAAGTTGTTGGGACAAATCTATGTTCAATTTAACATAATTCATACTATTGCCAGCATGGAAGAATGAAGATTGTTCCGCAGATTGCAAGGTTCATCAAACTTTGTGTTAAAGCAGTACTCGCGTTCATGTTTAAGCACATCCCGAGATATGGCGATACTTGTTTTTCTGTACAGGTCACAACGACCGCGGCTCACATATTTCGTGGAATTGCAAAAATTGGCAAACAAAGTGTCTTTACAATGAGAAATCAACTTTGACATGAGTCAGTGTGCTGTAGCCAACCTATAAAAATTGTATATAACAAAACAGAAACAGTTCAAACAGTGCAATGAATTTCTCCGATAATGATGACGTTCTTCCTCAAATTAAACTCGGTTTTTAAATGTTTTTATTGGCTCGGAAAACTTACCTCGTTCGGCTCGGACAGCGCGAATATATCCAACCGAACCGTGTTCCATTGCTGGATGACGGAACGGAGTGTTTCACGGTCAAACATCCGTTTTTCGTTGAGCGACATTTTCATCGAGCGATGGAGATATGACCGGGTGTGGTGGGTTAAGATGCGATCGTCTGTTGCCCGCTCATTTGCCGAACACGATGAGTAAACGCCTTATGATTTTCCGACCGTAGTCAGCTTTGTGACCAAGCGGTATGCCCTTGAGTCGAAGTAGCACTAGTCAATCAGATACACACACACACACACACATACACCCCTTCCTTGTCGGAATGTTCAGCGCCAAGGAAATGCTTCACAAGAAGGAAAGCGAGATAATTGGTTCTACGATCGTGATGATGCAGTAAGATTTTTCTCCTTCTAGCGGTACCAGCAGCAGCTGTTGCACACACTGCTGCTTCTCTCTACATCAGCAAAATTTTCATTGCTTTTGCACGGCTACTTCTCGATGGTCGGCGTGCTGCCCCTGGAACGGTCTGAAAGAAACGCAACAAAAAACAAACGTGTTAAAAAATGGAGCAAAGATTTCTTTCTACACCACGAAAGAGACACAGAAGACACGAGAACCGATTACAGGCAAGTTATGAACATTCAACCCGGTGGTAATTGTGCTTTTATTACGATCAATTAGAATGGGAGCGCGCAAACAGTGGAGGAAGAGAAGAATAAGCGTTTGGGAGTACTTCCCACCCGTCTATTTACTCTGAACGGCAATCTTTGCACAGACGCGCACCGATGACCTCCTTCTGGGAAGGGACACAGAAAGCTAAGGCATGTCACTGGTTAACGACGCCCGGAAGAAAATATTTTAACAATTTATCATTCTGTTGGTTTACTTAGTGGGAAGAAAAGTCAGTTACGTTAATAGTTATAACTGGATTTGGATATAAACAACAAGCATATGAATGCGAAAAGCCTAGCAGAAAAATACTTCACAAAAGCTAAGCCGACGGGTACACTGATCAACGAAGAAATCCCACCACAGGTAACGATAACCCCCAATACTGTACCACAATACAGTAACGACCTGATCGAGAGAAAAACAATCATAAAACATGGAGTAATAAATGTTTTACCATCAAGTTTTTTTTTGAACATCATGCTAGTCGAGTTATGTTTGCCTTTTCTCAGAATTTTTTCTTCTTCCAGATGTACTGTCGTGTCGCATTATTTCAGTAGCGCAACTTTGTCCCAGTGCTAGCAGAAGGTGGAAAACAAATTGAGACGTTTTCGCCGTTGAATCAATTTCGGAGCCTAAATTTTTTTGCGTGCGAAGAAGAGAAAAGGATCGCAAGCTCCTTTTGCCAACAACCGCTGACGCGGTGGTGATTGTTGTGAATGTACGGCAATGCCCCCGAGATGAGGAGAACACGAGAAATTCTAAATTGAACCATCATGATGTTGTCGGGTAACGAAGAAATAAATTTTAAAAGAAAACCAAACCATCTTATGCATTTTTAGTCGTGCGTAGTACACCTCCAGCATCCCCCAAGCCTGCGCGCTCGTGTTTGCCATTTCCTACCAGTACAAAAAGCAGCAGAGGTTTGTTTGGGTAATGAATAAATTGTCGGTCCTGTAATTCAAATCATGAATGATGAGAGGACGTAAAAACGGTATGTTGACACAACACAGTGTATACACAGCGGCGAAACGGCAATGTGCAATTGTGTAATGAATTTTACCATCGGTAGTAATTTAGCTGGTTAAAAAGTAATTTTTCACATCACTTCGCAATTTGATTGAGATATGTATTCCACCATACTGCTATGGGACAAGCGAAACCCCATCCGAACAGAAACTTGCACCATTAAAGGATGCATCATTGCTCATTAAAGCAATTGCCTGTTTAAACGAGCGGTTAAATATTAAAATTACAACCTAGTACGTGAATCTCACCTAGTGCCTAGTGCGTATACAACAAACAATCAAAGACATACGATACAAAGATGGGATCGTACGATATTCTTCTTCGCTACATCTACATCAGTACCTAGCCTCAAACTCGTCTCGTTTATTTTGCAGATTTGAGTGAGTGAATGGAGGAAAGTCACCAGGAAAAAAAACCCCGAATTATCTGTACCATTTAACACAAGCTCCTCATCTTCCTGTCTCCTCCACTGCATACACCGATACACACTGCTGAAAAGTACCCGGAACCACCTCAAACCCCGCTGTTATGACAGTGAGCCGTAACGCATCATTACTCACACCAGGCCGGAGATCAAATAGAGCAAAGTAAGGTAACCTACATATAATTTCTCTTCGCCCCGCCGCTGGCGTATCTTCTCCTCCTGCCCTCTCCTGGCTGTCTGTGTTCGGTGAAATTGCTCGAAGGAACGTTAATTCACATTGGCGACACAGTTCCACCACCCCTACGCACCACTGTGCCCCCCCCCCCCCTCGCTGGAGGTGGAAAACAATGGCTGTTCGGTGTGTCACAGAATGCTTAATGGGCGTATACAGCTAAGCATATATTTTATGCTCGCAGGCGCGCGCGCGCGCTCGTAGCACTTCACCGGGGCACACAGGTGTGCACAGGTACAGGAAGATGCGTCGCTTCCATGCAGCACACCCCGCTACAAGACAACAATTGACGAGCGTTAGCGTAGCAACCGAGAGGGAGGAGAAGGAAGCAAACGCAGGGCGCAGTGCGTGGAAGAATGTCCGCCCGGCTCCGGAGCAACTTACTAATGGGCCCATACTGCTCTTCGGGGAACTCCGAATCAGCTGCCACCGCTGGCAATGGACACACCACAGTGTCTGTATGTAGGCTTTTTCGTTCGCAGAATTTAAAAGATTCATGTAGAATTCAATTATCTGGATATTCTCCTTCCTGCTCTACCTTATTGGGCAGGCTAATACGAGGCTCTGGATCAAAACACACTTCATTTCGCTATTCTTTTTTTAAATAGATTAACGCCTATACACTGGCAGGAAGTATCGATGTGATCGTTTACTCGAATAGAGTACAAAGTAACAAAACCTAAGTAACAAACACGAACACGGCACAGGGAGTAACCAGGGAACGCTCGTTTGGAGGTGCAGATTATTTGGCGAGTAAAAAAAAAAAAAAAGTTGGATAGTATTCCATTACCTAATTAATCCAATTAGCGACTTACAGGGTAAACAATTACGCATCCCAATGTCGTGCAAGCACAGCAAAACATGACAAAAAGTTGGAAAAACTACGATATAATCCATCGTTGACACAATGTGGAACACAATAGAAATAGATTGAAATGATAATGACGAGACTTTTTTGAGGCTTTACATTTAATTTGCAGGCCTTTCTAAACAATCCTTCAGAACACGGACAATATACAACGAGTCATATACATTTGCTTGTATTGATTTATCACAAACTCTTCGAGGCATCTTGGCGTCCTGCTGCCGTACACACACAATAAATCGTTACACTGTGCACATAGTGATTTTGGTTTATTAGATCGATATTCTCGGCTATTTCCATTGTTTTGTTTGTTTCCTTGGTTTGTCCAAACTGCACGTACATATCGCCGCTAATTTATTATCTTACTTCCCTTGGTTCAACAGACAAGCTCACACACATACAATAATAGGGTGGGATAATACAAACCGCAAAATTCCAACCATTCCGACCAACGGGTATCGGGGTGGAATTTGGTGGGCGTTCAGTGTAGATGACACCAACATAAGAAAGAATTTGATCGATAACTCCACTATCGCAAACCGAGTCGAGCTGCTCGAACGAACGTCAAATAGTTGCACGTACTGGTAAGAAGGGGGAAAGAAGCCGTATTGACAGGACGGCACGGAACGTGTAATGTGTTTTTTTGTCACGAGTCCACAAATAAAACTAAAGGGATTGGCAGTGCTGGAACGAAATTCGTAACTGAAAATGAACTATTATTTCAGTGTAACTTATGCGTACTGCATTAAGCTCGTGTTTTGTGCCACGTGATTAATTAACTACGGCGCGTTAAATCCTTGATTTGTAAAGCCTTGAATTACGTTAATTTCTACCTATTTTTATTGAGTTCATTTGGCTATAACACAATTGTCTTTTGTAAAAAAAACACATTCACGCTAGTCTGATGTTGAGAGATCATTTGGTAATCTGAGCTTTGTTTCAAATCTTTTGAATCTTTGGACAAGAAGCAAAGCAAGCGAAAAATGTATTAAAAAGTCACCTGCACCATTCCAGCATGTCACTCTAGGATACATCAAACGAAGTTTTTCGGTCACTCTTTTTACAATAAATATGCCACAAAAATATGCCTCCATCTACAGGAGATCATTTGGTACCACGAACAACAATACAAACCAGCAACAAGCAGCTATCTAACCTTTATCCTTAGAGCATAAAATGTATACAAACTCTCCGAAAAAGAAAAAAACAAGCTCCAAAGAGAAACCCGTGGGTATGGGAGCCGCCGCGCAGTAAGTGTGGGAATTTAAAGCTTCACTGCACCCACGGAACAACCGACGAATGGTGGTGGTTCCCCCAAAAAAATGGTTCTACTTCCGACTCCGCACACACGACAAACACTCCGCACTTCATTCCATTTCGCTTCCCCTTCGCTGCTTGTGCGTATTTAATGATACAGTGCACCCTCTTCTGAAACGATCAAGGTGATGGTGTGATCCAGCTGATTCTCGATGTGTGTGTGTGTTTGTGTTGTGTGTTTGTGTTCGCAAAACATTTGAAGAACCCTTCGGAAAGCGTATACATGCAATTGAGCCATGGCATAGCCATTACGGGAGACTGGCGCGTACACGTGGTTATTGAAGTGTGCAATTTCCCAGAGCTGTTTATGGCGCTATCCACCCAGGAGCTTTGACAGCTCGAATTTTCTCTCACACAATGGTTCTCGATTATTGGAATGTGGTATAACCAACCATTATAAATGTTAAAAATCCAGTAGAAACAGGCTCCGACTTAGTAAAAGCTATGATGTAGGACCAATTAAAAGAGCATTAGAGTTATTCATTATTAATAAATTTCAGCTTATTGACAACAAGCCACAAAATTTTCAAATTATTGCAAATCGACACAACATATTTTTGCGATCTGATGTAATAAAAACAGCAGCACATAGGTGTACATATTTAAAGCTATTATGGAAAAGCTTTCATCTACGCACTTTTCCATTAAATGCATGCATCGGCTGTTGCATACGCTGCTCACACCCTATGCTCAGCATCCTCTCGATGAAATGGGAAACAATCTGCACCAAGCACGTATTTTGCATAAAGTTGATT
>KI920973.1:0-12187 GCA_000473525.2 Anopheles melas | reverse complement strand
ACGTTTTTTCAAACGACTTCACCAGAAAAAGTGAAAACAATCGGTTCGCGCTACCGCGAAAATCTCAGGAATATCGAAGTTGGGTATCTCTGCGAAACAGCAGGTGCGATTGGAGGCGCGGAAGATTTGACAGCTCAACTGTTCTACAACTGTTATAAACAAGGCGCGAATTTCGCGGTACCGCGGCAATCTCGGTTCGTCTATTTCCAGCCTGAGATTGGAGGCAAGCAAAAAAAGGGGACTAACAGTCATCTACAAAAAGCACCGTATCGGACCAACGTGATGTAGTGGAGTGTGCAAAAAAGTAAAAAAATAAAAACAGGATTCCATTTTAAACTTGAAATTTGAATGATACTTTTAATGATCCATTAATTTTAGCGATCCTTTGGAAATATTTAAACTCTGATGGATACAGATCAGATCTGAGAATGTTTTCCGTTGTTAACACCACTTCCGACTACATTTGCAAATGATTTAAAACAAAACATGAGTGGTACCAGTCTCTGAAACAGTTTTGATGATGATGATGATAAGTCCCCCTCTTACCCCAGGACAGGTTTGAGAAGGACGAAAGTATCTATAAGATAATTTTACTCTAATAGTTGTAATGAAAAAAAAGAGCAAGTGGTGGCATCGGAAAACTCTCAGAGGAACTCTCCAAGTCATACACAGATCCAAGACGACCAGCATAGTTCCTTCAAGGAAAAACGGATCTTACTCCATCGAATAGAAAGGAATTCCTTAGTATCCTTTACGTAGCTTGCTAAAAATCAACTGATGGATCCGGCGCCCTACTTACAGGATACAACTGCGACATGCATATGGCCAGTTCCGTACTAGTACCAACCGCTGACTCCAGGGTCTCTAGCATCAAGGGCTGGTTCCAGAGCACTACCTTCCGAAGCAGGAGATTCTAATGTAACCTTTACGTAGCTCGCCAATAACCAACTATTGGATCCGGCGTACTACTTATCAGAATACGATTGCGATATACGAGTGGCCAGTACCACTGGTGCCAATGGTTGGCCCCAGGTAGATACCTAATGTAACAGGTAGCAGCTAGATACCTAATGTAACTGGAATTGACCACATACAATAATCAATGAGTGAATTCTGTTGTGACTTCCCAGATCGTGTACGTGTTTTATAAAATCTCCGCGAGGCGAATAATGAGTTATAGGAGATGTTTTGGTTGAGGTGAGGTAGAAAAAGTTACTTAGAAAGCCAAATGAATACGACGTATATTACTGCGCTAGGAACGATTTCTGAAACATCACTGCGTGATAATCATCTTTAAAACCTCCTCCATCACGGGGGCCTTACTCCAGTACGGGGCCACGGGAACAACCTTACCCACTGTATTACAAGCTTTACTAACATTTAATGGGTAAGCCCCAAAATCCGCCATGTCCGCCATTCGTTAAACCCGCCTCTGAAAAACAATATCAACAATCACAATCATCGATGAGGCACAACTTATTTTCGCCAACCTCTGCTGCAGTATAAGAAACTTATGTGGCGTATGGTAGTCATTGTGCTACAGAAAATTGCTGACACGTTGTGATGAATTTACGTCGCGCTGCCGTCTGTAGGTCAGTAGTGTCGCTGCTGAAACTGCTGAGTGGTTGAAACGCTATCGGCGCACGTTACAAAAAAGGGTATTTCAATTAGGTTTCTCATATATGTTTGGCCTCGCCATGGTACATTTAAATCTTAGGCTTCACTTAACATAGAGCTTGTACAAAGTTGACAGCTAAAAAGTATTCAGCTAGATCATTTAATCATACACCTCTATCTTAAAACATTTTGCGTTACGCATCCCTCCCCAAGTGAGGTGTCTAAAATCGATGCATTTTCGTTGAAACAATTACTATTAATCTGCTCCATTCATCTCGGCCAATACACACTTCCACACTCGGACGGCTATTTAAGCCTAGCCTAAATGACTGCCGAGCACGCTCCTCCAGATTTATGATCCCCGTTGCCGAACCGGTGCACACAGGTGAAAGGAGAAACCAGTGATGTCCAACGTCCAACGAACCCTGCATCGCCCGAGCGTGCCCAGCGCGCGCGCGGCAGTTTGCTTTAGATCTCCACCATCCGCCCTCGCCCAAAATCAATTTCAATTCGAATCATTGAAGGAAAGAAGCTAACTGCCCATCAGACGAACCCCTCAAGCTCGGACTCGGAAGCAGCAGCATAATTCATCGCCCGCAAATCTCGTACACACGCACTCTCGCTTGTCCTGCTGCTTTCCGTCGGGTTTCGGTCCAAAATTTATTCTGGATCGCGGCGCGCCACGATGCGTTGCAAGGTGTCTGGCGTGCGTGCGTGCACGAAAGAAGCTATTTTGCACGAGATGCAAACGATGCACAAATTAATAACTCTTCTCTTCCAACGGCGCGCGCGTTGCCAAGAGGCCTGATTCTCGCCTACACTGCCTGTGGCGAAGGCGGCACTGAGTGAGCGGAACGGATATCAAAATCTTTAACTGATGTGTTTGTAGGGTGTGACGGGGAAAAGTCGCTTCCAAGACCTTGCACACACACCATCACACACCCGCACGAACTACATGGTGCGTAAGGTGTGAAACGATTATTTATTTTTTAAAATGATACTCCGGGGACTTTAGAAGCGAAGAGAGCTCCTTTTATGCATTTTCAAACATCAGCGACTACACTTTAAATGATAGAGAGTGAGTGTGATATAGAGAACTCTTTCCCCGGCAAGAGATTTAATCTCCCCTCCCGAAAGCGCTACTCTCGATCACCAGCTTATCACGCTGCTGATTAGACTGTGCAGCTTTGTTTATCTGTATGCGTTAAATTAGAGATAAAAAGGCGCGCGTCCTCATCACTACGATAGGATCACTATCTTGATTAATTTTCATTCTCTCCTTCTCTCTCTTTTATATCTCTCTCTTTCTATCACACACTTAGGATTTATTTAGGAAAAGTCTCGCAACAGACCATGCCTCAGATGGGCTATTAAACGTGGCTGACCGTTTCGCTGCTTGTTACATTTTATGATTCACCGGCATCGTTCACGCCTTTCCACGCTAGCTCGATTATCTGGACGGCAAAATTTTCTTTTTCTCGCCTTCGTTACCCTTCTCCGCGCTCTCCTGGTTAACGCTCGTGCTGGTGCTTCTTTAATGGATGAGTTTTAGGTTCGTTACCTTACGGGTAGTCACCTAAGCGGTGCACCAGCGCCGAGTTATCGTGAAGAAAACGGAAAGAGAGCAAGCGTGATAAACGTAAACGAAAGCTCCTATCGCTTCACTTTGCTTGTACACTGTACTGATAGTACATTGAAAGCAAATAAAATATCGACTAAAACACACCTTACGATAAACCTTTTCTCGTCCAGTTTTTCCGAGCGGATTTGCATCATTATGGCGCCGTTGTTCTTTCGAACGCTTCTTCCGTTGGAGAAGAACGAAAAAAAGGAGGAGAAGAAAAAAAAATACTTACAGATTTATTTTTCCCTCTTCCAATGCTTCAGGCTAGCTTGCGGGTGCGCTGCTGATGAAGATGGTGATCAGTCGAAGCTCTCGGCCCAAAACGGCACCCGTAGCCACAATTGTGCAGCAATTACCATTGACCTAATAAATTGCCTCCCGCCCTACCGAACGGTTCCTTACCGCCCCCGGTCACGATCGAGCAACGAAAAAAAAAAAACAAGAAGAAAACGAAAAAGCAAAGAAAAACAACGAAATACAGCCCCCAATTCGTTGGGCCGGTCCGTGGCCGGTTTTGATCCGCTCAATCCGTTTGATACCGGGTCTTGTCGGGTTTATGAGTTTCACTTTATGGGCACCATTGCCGATCACCGATCACATGTCCGAACGTTCGGGTTAAGCTTTTTCCTCTTTCGGTGTATTTTTTTTTCTGTTTGTTCGTGTTTCACCTTCCTTATCTTTGATCATCTTGCATTTTTAGTTTGACTTTCGGGGCGAGAAAACGAGAGAGGGAGGCACTAACAAGTTTGTGCATCACTTCAGCGCGCCTCCGAGCTGTCCCACCCGCCAAGGGGCATTTCAAAGTGTCCATTTTTTGATGTGTCTGAAAAAACAACCACTACTAGCAATAGAAGACGTTTGGCTTGTAAAGACTGGCTTACCCTACGAGGTACGCTGCCTGGTGGCAGCTCGTGCACCGATATAGGCGCCTTAGAGCAGCCAAAGCGGACAGTCGAACGGAACTGCTCGCCGACCGTCTATTAATTCATCCTCATCCAAACATGACGGCTTTCTTCGCGTGGTCAATCCACCTGCACATGCACACGCATCCACATTATCGGTTGGGGGGAAGCAGTTTTTTAGATGCTGTTGCTGTTACACCCAAGCAACCCGTCAGCTAACCCCTGTGGGCCCAGCGGCCGTTTACTGCGTGAAGGTGATATATATTTATCAGATGCTCGGACTCGTGGAAAGCCCTGCCGCTGCCAATGCGTGCTGAGGATTGAAGGTGAAATTTTCGGAACTAACACACGCGGGCGCGCCGTCCTTCCCATTTTCCACAGCATACAGCAGCAGCAGCACGAGCAGAAAGAGGCATGATTAATTTATACTTATCCCTCTGGCCGGCCGGAGCGAGGCCAGAGGCTTCTCGAGCTTATTGGAGCAGCCGCCGCCGCCGCCGCCGCCGCCGCCGCCGCCACGATCGGATCCGCCGACCGACCGTCGACGACCGGTGATAGCGATTGAAAGAAAGTAACAAGAGAGCGCTGGTTCATTTGCTACTAACGGCGCCGGTCGATAAAGGCTGGTGTGCTAATGAAGGGAAAACTAGGATGGAAAACGAAAACCTACAAATTGGGCAGAAATTGTTTTTTTTCTTTTTTGCTGGCAGCTCCGAAAGAAGGCGCCCAACGATTTGACATGATGAGGCTTTTGATTGATTATTTTGTCAGCGCAGATCAAGTCGGCCTGTAGCGACTGGCGATTAATGTACGCAAGGGTATTAAATATGTACATGGACAGCAATCCGCTATCAAGATCTTTGCAGATCTGTGTGGTATTTCATTTTTTTACGCTAGTTAAGCAATTTGGCAGACTTTTCCGAGTGTTTGTGGTATCATAACGTTTGCATTTAAAAAATGGACACAAAATGTCGATTCTTCATAGGTTTATTTTTACCCGCACTAACAAAACGTTAACTTTCAATAATAGTATCCCATGAGTCAGTAAACAAAATTTGACACCTCTAACAGTCAAACTCTAGCCGTGATACACAAAAAAGTAAAGCAACTTTGTTCGGGAGCGTGCGTGATCAAACAACGGCAGCCGGTAGCGTCTAAAGCGGACTTCGTGCGGCAGTTTGTGTACGTCTCTCTGAGCGACTTGAGGTTCTAATGGAAGCTGAAAATGAAGATGTCGAGGGACATGTGGGTAGACTGCTGCGTTAGCTTGGCCGGGAGGTCGATGCAACCGGCCAAACAGTGAAATAGTACCTAGGGAGCATGAACGAACATATTAGGAAGCAGAATCATCCAGCGGCAAGCCAAGACGCCAAATCTGAATGCCACCATTTGAGGAAGAACCGATCCAACATCCCCCAGCTGTGTCCCATCGATGTTTTCTAGACCAATATGGTACAAAAGAGCTACTCCAACAATTTTGTCGCAACTAAAACTGGGAAGGAATTGATAAAAATTGAGGTTGGTCTTAAAAACATGCCTCCACGCATGTCTTCGTCCTCGTTGGCGAAAATTTCGGATAACCTACGAAATGCAGCTTGCAAGGTCGTAGATTTATTTTAGCAAGCAAACGTAAATATTTACTTTACATTCTTTGAATGGAAAGAAATGATCTCTCTTAGTTTTAGTTTCTACAGCCAGCCGAAAAAATCTTTTTTTTTAATGCAAACGTTATCAAAAAGCAAGACTTACTACTCTCAGATAAAACCTTAACCATAGGACTAAACATGTGCATGTAATGTGAGATGAAACAGGTTCAAACTAACATTCGTCCCTTCCATATTCGAGGGAGCCTTGTCAGTAGGGAATGGATTAGCCAAACATTCTGCGATTTACAATTTGTCCAGGGATACATAGATCCGCTTCTGCCACAACAACTTCTCCTCTATCCACAGGGTCCAAAAATTGATAGCGCACAGTGGCCGTCGAGCAGTCGTCGAGGCCGTGGTTTGTTTCACAATTTGATTCAATTTTACGACCACCGAGTGAGAGAGAGAGAGAGGAAAAAACCGTCCAGCGCCAGCCAGCGTTTGGGGGAAGCAGGCTGCACCGGCACGGAGAGATAGGCCGCGGGATGGCCAATAATAGCCCGTAGGCCTGTAGTGTCGGTTGCGCTTGCCTGCACCTGATTGCTTCACGCTGCCGTTAACCTTTCCTTTTCGTTGCCCCTGCCCACCTCCAAAACCTTTCCGGCGCTGTTTTTGCCAGGTTCAAATCAAACCACTTTATAAATATTTAGATAAAGCACCGGTGCAGCACGCACGTACGGCCTAGCGGAAGTCCATATCTTCCCACTGTATGGAGTTGGGTTCTAAGGCGATTTGTGTCGTTATTTTCCTGTTGGTTTGTTTGTTTCGGAGCATCTTCATCGCATCGATCTTCTATCCGTGGCTGCGGCAGCGCTATCCGGCTCGTGGGACAACTTGAACCGATTGCAGTGCACGGCAGTTGTTACGTAACGCCAGGCTGAATCATCTCATTAAAATTGATTGATGCGCGTTAGCGTCAGGCCACGTGATGTCAACCCTACTGGGTAGGAAGTGAGCAGCAGCAGCACTCCAGCACTTACTACTAAACAGTTTTAAACGGCGCAGGGTTAGGGTTTGCTCGAGACAATTTATTCCAATCATCAGCCGGAGCAGCCTGCCTGGGCGGTTGCTGGCAGTAACAACAACAGAAAACACAAACGACCTATCCTTACACCGTGCTCGCGTGCTAGCAGACGTGTCGGTTGGACACGATGCACTTGTTGACGTTGCGCGAAAATACCATCCCCTCTGGGCAGGTCAGGTGCACCGAGACGAACGAACCGGCCGGTTGCTGCACCTTGCACAGGAAGTACGACCGACAGTCGACCGAGTTGATGTCGGCGAAGCGGCCGGTCGCCGTGCACGGATACTCAGGTACGGGTCCGGAGTAGCTGAAGCTACCGCCCTCATCTTCGCCCGGTCCGTCCTGTGGCGTTATTCGCGCCGGCTTGTCTGTTGGGGCCGATGTTGAGGTGGTGGGTTTGCCGGTTGATTGTTGCGCTGCAGAAGTTGGAACGGGCTGGAAGATAATCGTTGTGCTTGTGCCCGATGTCCAGAGATGTCCGATGTCTACGGATGGGTCGTCAGGCTCTCCTGACCCGGGATCGGGTTCACCACACTGTGAAGCGTAGGCGCCGGAAGAGCCCTCGTCGAGCATATCGTCCGCCACTGGAGGCTCTAGATCGGTTCGGGAGGGTGCGTAGAGCATACAGCGAGCTACTCCAGGGGTGAACACCATGCCCTGAGGACACTGTAGAAGTTGCAAACGCAACCGGCGACTAGCTTGCTCCGACTCAGTGGAGTCCCATCGACAGCCAAAGTACGTCCGGCAGGTACGGTCGGTTGGATTGGGCAGCAATCGGTCCGGCTCGCTACACTCCAGCTCCTCGTCACTGGCATCCTCCGGAGCAGCAACTTCAACAGCAGTGGCAGCAACTCGGGACCCGCCGTCCACTTCCAGCCGCGGACGAACTGTGGACGGCTCTGCTTGCGTACAGAACGTAGCCGGTACCGTCTCACTACCGACGCACCGGGCAGCGGTGCGGGAAAACACTGTCCCAGCGGGGCACCGCACAAGCACCCGGGCCCAGGCGCCCCTCGCATCCCTGGTGCAGATGAAGTACGTACGGCAGTGCGCATCGGCATCGTTTGCAAACCGGCCCGAGCTGGTGCAGCGGCTACGGTGAGACCTGCTCCTCCCATTCGCCGGTTCCGACTCGTCCGTCTGCTCCGGGGGCTTCCGAGCGGGCAACACCACCGCCACCGTTTCTTCCCCGGCGAGAGCCACCGCCAGATCCGTTCCGATCGCCCCAACCGGACACACGTACTCGGCGCCCGGTACGCAGCGCGTCGTCAGCCAGGAAAACACCGTCCCCGGTGGACACTGGGCTAGGGTCGCCCTCAGCGTACCGGTTGCCGTCTGCTGACAGTGAAAGTATCGCTCGCACCCGGCGGCGCTGCGGTCCGCGAACCGCCCGACGGTCACGCACCGGAACCGCTCCACACCGACGTCATCGTCCGGACACTGGTAGCTGTCCGGCGGTACGCAGCGCTTCTCCGTCTCGGAGAACACCTGCCCGGCGTCGCACAGGAAGTTGCGCGACACTAGCCGACCGATCGACCGTTCCGTTCCCTCGCTCGTGCACCACCGGTACCCGCGGCAGTGCGGTACCGATTCGTCCGGAAAGCGACCCTCACTCAAGCACACAAAGTCTGACAGGTGGCCGCCACCACCACCACCGCCGAATGTCGCATCCGCTACCTGGGCCGCCGGCATCGACACGTCCGTCACCGGGCGGGGCGTTGTCGTCCCGTGCGTCGCATCGCACTCGTACTCCTCCTCCGACAGGCACGCGTGAGCCTCGCCCGAGAACAGCTTCCCGGCCGGACAGCTCTGCCGGATCGGCACGTACACGCCCGGGTCCTTCGTCTTGAGGCAATTTACAAACTGCCGGCAGTCGGTCGTGCCGGGCAGGACGAACTTGCCGCACTCGTAGCACTCGTGCTCGATCGCGTAGAAATCCTCCAGCGCGGCACATTCGGTGCCGGTGATGCAGCGCTGGTACCGCCCGCTGAACAGTGCGCTCGGGCCACACTCATCCTGCCGCAGCGTGAACGCACCTCGACCGGGCTCACCGTCTGGGATGCAGGTCAGATAGGTGCGGCAGCTCGGATCGTCCGGATTGGGGAACCGGCCGGGCCGGCTGCACTGCCAGCTGCCGGGGGCCGGCGAGGACAGCGACTCTAGCAGCGCCTCCGAGGGTTCGGGCTCCGTCTGCACCGGCCAAGCGCACGACGCGACGATGTAAACGAGCGCTAGCAGACAGTACATTCTCTGCCACTACCGACACACTACTTGCTTGCACCTGTTTGACGCACCCGCACTAGACTGTCACCGGGCATGCGGCCATCCAGGCTGCAAGGTGTCCGGTGGCGCGTGACGACGCGTACTAAATCTGCTCGCCCTAATCTAGCCCTGCTTTATAGCGCCTGCTAGTGTGGGAGCACTATCAGTGTGGGAGAACCGTTCTGTACGCTCCGGCGTTTGATTGTGTGTGCTGGAGCGCTCGTGCCTGCGCTCGCTCCTTCAATGATTGCGATGATAACACGGCAAGGGGATCTTCTACTGGGGCGTTGCTCCAATGACGGGCAAACGTTTTTGGAATATTTGGAGATGTCTTGCTGACTAAGATCCAGAAGAATGGTTTTTGGTGGAGTGACCTTGGTAGATTTGCTTCAATGACGATCAAACATTTTTGGAATAATTTTAGATGTCTTGCTATCTTGGTCAGCAATGATCTAGGAGAATGATTTTTGGTGGAGTGAACCCTGGGGGACTTGCTGCGATGACGGGCAAACGTTTTTGGAATATGTTGAGTGATAGTGTTGAGTACATCTTGTTGACTAAGATGTAAAAGAATGGTTTTTGGGTTAGTGATATATGAGGGACTTGCTTCAATGACGTTCAAACATTTTTGGAATGTTGCAGATGTTTTACTGACTAAGGTCCAGGAGAATGGTTGTTGGTGGAGTGATCTTTGGAGGACTTGCTCCAATGACGGGTAAATATTTGCCAAGTATAGAGATGGCTACAATTTAAATTTTGAAATCCTCAAAGTTGTCTAGGTAGCATTCCGATTGTAACGGTGATCAGGGGAATGAAAAATGCGATAAAAGACAACAAACATACACATATGCACATGATTATGAGCACAATTTTTCAACGTCACTGCCGTTCCGGAATCGGGACAGTGACACATGTGGCATTGCGTTCGCAATACTCTTTCTTATCCTGCTTCGGTTGCCCGGTGCACAGCTAGGGTTGACTCTATTCTCATCAGTGCGTCTTCCTCCCGATATGCAAATCAGACCGCGAAACAGAACAGCGACAACAACATAAACCAGAGGAAGTAAGCAAACGTTTCTGCTGTCAAAATGCACAAGGGTAGCCTTGTACAACGTGTGCCGCTAGTGATCCGTTGGAAGGGGGGATCTTCGTTTTTTTGTTGTTTTGCTTGGAAGTGTCAGTTTTGTGCGAGGAAATTACTAATTGATGCGAGAAGCGTACCCGTCTGCCCGGGCTGTCTGATGCCCGAGCCTGGTAAGACGAGACCAGGGACGTGCCGAAAAGCGAACGGAGCCAGAAGCAAATGAAAACTTCCAGCAGCATAACAAAAAAACAGTCACCAAACAAAACCTCTGTCTGTGGCAGCCTGAGGTCTAAACGAGTGCAATTTATGTAAGTGACCTCGGTTAAAATGGTGCTGTATGGTTTGTGGCAAGACCGGGTAGCATGACACCTACGCATGGCTCCGAACGAACCAGCTTGAACGCGAGGAAGTTGGCGACGTTCCAAATTGAATCGGATCGCTTCCGTTTTCTTGGAGCTGTATTGGAGCATATATACGATGCAGAGACGTATGGACGCATAGGGTCGGAACCTTCTCTAGTGGATTGCATGTGACTGACTGTGACTTTTTAAACATTATATGATGTGTGTGTAACAAAAAAAGGTCAAATCCGTGGTTCCCAGTGAAGATTACACGTCAAAAATCCCCATAAACTGTCACTCAAACGGCTCTCCATGCAGTGCACTTAAAACGCGATAATAATCATTCCGACCGGCACACTAGCTATCTTAATTAAACATTCATTTTAGCACCGTCCTCCGGTACTGACAGGGGAACGGAGACCTAGCAATTTCTAGATATCCCCCCCGCAAGCAGTGCATATCATACCGCACTTCTTCGAAGTCTTTATGCAATCAAATGCTCATTATATGACGCTTCCCGGTATGTCTGTCGTTCTCTGAATCTTTCTTTTTCAGGTTGCAGCTCGAACCATGAGCATGATTGATGGGCAAAGGCTCTTATCGAGTAATTTGGACGGGCAGTTTGCGTGCGACAGGATAAGGGGTGCAATTGAGCTAACACGTTACAATTACCCCTTCATGATAATGAGCAGTAGAACACCCAAAAGCAACAATGCATTTTGATGAAACAGACCGACATAGTGGAAAGGGGGAGAAATGGTTTTTAATTAAGCATAACATATAAGAGGGAAAGAGTAAGGTAAGAAAGAGAAAAAAAGACAAAACAGACAACGTCTCAAATGCCCAACTCGGTAAGCAAATGAAGCAACAATTGGGCAAAAGATAGCGCCATCAAGGCAAGAAAGTGTAAAATAAAAAAAGAAAAGAAAGCAATAAACAAAAGCAATAAAATAACAACAGGGATATCACTCATCAGCTTAAAATACGGCTTTGAAATGAAGCTAAATCAACTCGACGCCCCGTACATGTGCCCCATCCCCCTCCCATACCAGGAGCGTGTGATGGAGGGCAATAAAAAAGAAAGAAACAATATAAAATTAGCAACTTTGCACAAATTTACCTCACAGCTTTATTGAAGCTGTAGGAAGAGAAAGAGAGAAAGAGAGGAGAGGGCATATGCCTGTCAACGGAAAAATCAAAACAATCAAAATGATTGAGAAAGCACCAGCCGCATCGTGCCCCGTACAGGGTTTATGATTACAGCCAGGGATGTACCAATTTTGGTATTTTAAATTTAGGGAAAAAATCCACGGGTTATTTACTCGGTATTTTTTTTCTTTTGGATAACTTGATTTTTTCTCAATGGTGCTAATGTCGGTTCTTGCCTGTTAGATGTAATAGATACATATGCCATGGCTACTATAGAACGGTATCCAAAGGAAATTTGAAGTCAAAGTGGGCATGTTAATAGGCATGGATGTACGACGTCTTAGGCGGCGCTCTAGCAGCAATCGAACACGAAATCCGACACGAACAAACCCATATAATCATATGGAGGTGCACTGCCAGACACAAACAAACAAACAAGACAAACCTCGAGTCGAACATGTCAGTTGATTCTTTCTATGATGTTCGATACCCACCTGTGCTGTGAGTACCTTGGCTGTCAAACGCTTCACAGCTACAG
>KI920972.1:0-11155 GCA_000473525.2 Anopheles melas | reverse complement strand
CACACACACACACACACACACACACACACACACACACACACACACACACACACACACACACACACACACACACACACACAGAGTCTTTTCTCTTCGCAAAGCCCCAAATACGACACACGCCCACACACTACAAGCGCCACTCGCCACTGGGGAAACGGCGTGCGAATGGAGCAAAACATGACACTAATTATCTATCAGCTCCATTTATGGTGTTTGTTTCTTGCTTTTCGGATCGGTGATCTATTCGATCATTCCCAAACATTCTATCGCTCCATTAGCATTGGAGAGGAGCGAATCGGATGAGAGATGTACCGGATTGGTGTGTGTGTTTATTTTTATTCCATTTGTCAACAAAACCCCATCCCAAAACAAACACACGCGCGCTTCATCCGCCTCAAACACACAGCACGGAGGAAAAAAAAAACTTTAAACGCTTCGGGTTCGGGAGAACACCCGCCGAGATGATTGTGCGATAAATCTTGAACAACGCTACGCGCCCAATTATCTCCCATGTTGGGAGCAATCGCACACACACACATACACACACACACCCACACAGAGGGATGCTGGAAAGGGGTGGCAGGTGTCAAGTGACCGCTTCTAACGCTCTGCGACCCCCAAAGCGACACTGCCCGGCCGATGGGAACACGCGCAACGGCTTCCGAAAATTTATCGACTCGAATGAAATATTTGACACAATATCTTAATTAATTACTGGCACTGGACGCAGACTGGGACGCCGGGGCCACAATCTACCCAGCAACGGGTGCTTAAGCCTCGCCGGGGAATCCCACCGCTGTAGTTGGGCAGCACGACAGCACACATGTGGCTTTGTTTTGCTATACCCCCTTTTCAGGTCTACCTTCTTCTACCCGTAATCACATACGCATTCCGGTTGGCTTTTGGCGGGTCGCCCCCAGATCCTGTACCACACGTTCAAAATTTTGGTCTACCAACGCATAAGCCGGGCTTTATCAGTGAGCTTGCGCTTAGTGAGGAGGCTCAACTTCACCCGAGGCGCATGGAACGGCGAGCGCTTTCGCATATCATTTCACTGACTGACTGCGTGTAATTTATGCGAGTGGGTTCAACCACTCAAACTTCGCAAGCAAGAACTTCCATCGCCGCAAGAATGGCGCCGCCCCAGTATGCGATTAAACCAAACGCCCGTGGTGGCGGCACTGTAATATTAATGGTTTGAATTTGAACAGCCCACAACACTGGAAACCAATGAACTACCAACAGCCACTGCGGACCCTGCTCAAAGATCCGTAGGGCTATCTTGGATGCTCAATACCTCCTCCTACTCCGACCATATGGGTGTCTCATCAATTTTCAAACCAAGCAGTGTGAATGCTCCAAAACACCACTCTTGGAGATAGTCACTTATAAATAAGCTTATCGATTTGCGATACACTCCCCTACGAGGATTCGGTTCCTTGCCCCTTTCCTGTGGTTATTCCCCAAATACACCATATATGGGTGTCTACTGCAAAATGCAAGATTACCCAGTCACACACACACCCTGTCTCTCTCTCAGTCCAAAATCCACCAATTTACTACTGCGGACGGATAGCAGACGGTTGCTCCAAACTCCCAAGGACCAAACGACATAAATAGCGTCCTTAAGGTGTCCAAACACACACACACAAACAGACGGTGCCAAAAACGAATGTGTGAAAATGTGTATGCCTGTTCAGCCGTGCCCTGCCTGTCTGCCAATTCTTTCAACCCGTAAGGCTTACCGGGACACCTTGGGTTTGGCTAGGATTTTTGTAAGCTGTTGTTTATTTAGCTTTCCCTCGTCCTGCGGGGGCGCAAAAGCAGGAGCAGAAGTCGTAAACGTTTACGGCCACCGGTCAAGCAAGAGCAGTGGTACAGCCTGCAAACACGGTGAAGGTGTTGGTGGCATACGATTTAACACTGCTGCACTGGCGCTGCTGCTGTCCATCGAACCATCGGGTGTGATGGGGGAAAAAAACATTGGATCGGTTTCACCCGTACCAATGGGGTAGATGCTTCGGTTGACCATAATGATGAAATAAATTTCGCCTGCCTCATGTGACCAGCAGCTGTAGCCGGGGCTGTTGTCAGCTGGGGACAACGATATTTATTTGCACTGCTGCCCAGTTTTTATCACCTGCCCTCAGCAAACCCACCGCGAGAGAGAGAGAGGGAAAGAGAGGTTAATAGTTTACTTCATGGTGCTTAATAAGTTACTGTACAGCAGAGAGGAGGGTTTTCCTCTTTTAATAGTGTACGCTTAGGAACTGGAAATAAATTCAGAAGAAACCTAGCTAAATCCCCAATGCTGTCAGCAACTCATTTGGATCGTTTATCTTGCTGCATACATTCGGGGCGTCGTCGGGTTCTTAATTCTATACACCATAGTAAAATCGATTCCATTTAAATTATCCCTTCACAACGCTCAACCTTCGATGTAACTGCTAGGGAGTAATGTTATATTTCCCATTTATCTGGATTGCAACGCCAAAGCGATACGCTTGTGTATGCATTCATTGTTTCCAACCAGTAACAATAACGACGAGAAATCGTTCTGAAAATCGGAAAAGCATTCTTAAACCAACAAAGCGAATTCCTTTCCCCCATTTTTACCCCAAACGAATGCAACTGTTTATCCTTTTTTGCCATCTGTGCAGCAGCACCGATAACAAACCCCTTACATAATCCCACTACCTGGTCGTCTGATGTCGTTTTATCATTTTCCACAACGGGTTGTACGTCCCACTGTTCGGGCGCACATAGCAGCAACAACAACACCACGCACCAACCAATTGTTTCGTCGTCACAATGGTGCATCGCAATCTGGGCCAGCAGATGGGAAAATTCTCAGTAACTCTTAACTGTGCACCAAACCGCCATAAGGAAAGCGCATCCTGTCGGGCTTCCGAGTGCAGTATGGTTCCTCCTTGATGTGGGTATGGTGTGGCAGAGGGCTGCATTTGTAAGTCAACTGCAACACGCCGTGTTAGCACGGAGAAAGACAAACAAAATCGGGAAAAAGCGGGGTTAGTGCATGCATCCGTCGTCGTCGCCGTGTCGTAAGCTTTACCCGTGCAGGCATACCAGTTGCAATTGAGAGCACAATTTCCCACGAGTGTGTGTGAACCTGCTACGGAGAGGTTATGCTACTGCCTTGCTGCACACCGCGAAGAAAAGCGTCATAAATGGAGCGTAAAATGTGGCAGCTTGTCTTGCGATGTTTCCACTTGAGCTAACGAAGAAGAAGCGTGGTACCTGTGGTGGATTCGTATGGTGCAGCGAGATGGAACGAGGTTGACGCTATATTTTTGTTTGTAAATCAATTGGAAATTGTGAGCAGCACTTCAACAATGGAAAAATATTCCAATTTCTTCTAAATTCCTATCGTTTGCAATGTATTCTAGCTTTCCGAGAGACGACGCAACATGTCCTTTCTTCCATCAAAAACCCACTCCTACGAATCAATATTTAATCTGCATTCTCCGTACCTGCATTGATCCATCGCTCAATCACAGCAAAGGTAGAACAACCGTGAGCAATATTTATGGAATAACTTAGCCGTACCGGCGCTCACAAGGGCTCACAAGCGGTGTTTAGAGACAGACAGAGACAAAGTTGTGCAGGACAAAACTTTGCCCTTTACTTGGAAATGAAACGATCATCAGCTGAAAAGCTGCAACAGTTTCTCGAAAAAGGGGCTACAAAAACTCGACTGAAAAGTAGCACCAGCATCGAGCTATCTCCTTCCCGAAAGTAACTCATCCGTGTTGAAACATTTCCTACCCGTCTTGACTTTGGCAAGAGCGTGATGCCTCCCCTCACCGGATGCTTTATCTCGCACTGCCGTCTTGCCGGGACTTAAGTCTTAATTTAAACACCGCCGGAAGTGACGCCGACTGCCTTTCCACCGCTTTTTTTGCTTTTAAAGTTTAATTATTCTCCAGACGGAGACTCTTGCTGCCGTTCCTGTTTGCCATCAGCGAGCTTTGCTGTGTTTTCTGAAGCTTCTTAAGAGTTTCTTCCTATGTGTGATTCCCACTTGATGTTTTGCTGAGGGGCTACTTCTTGAGCAAGACAATGAACTTGTTGCATTGGATGCAACAACCCCAAAACAGGGTTGAGTGTGTGTACGCGAGAGTCTCATTACACATATTGTGAAACTCAACAGTGGATGTATCATCGTCATAAGATTCCATACACCCATCTGAATCACATCCCGGCCGTTATCAATCGCTTCTTCGCACTGAATTGTTCAACCAGATATCTTATCAAATTGAAATGATGGTTGATACCCGAAAATACCCATTCAAATCACGATCGCAGACAATTCTACCCAGAGCTCGCGTTAGTTTCATCCCAAACCTCTTACAATGAAGTTCATCTTAGTGATCGCGTGTGTGGGTTTGCTGGTGCTGTCTGTCAGCGTACATTCTGCCCAGGCCCAGCAGGAACTGGACTGCAACGATCCAAACAACATCGGCATCTTTCTGCCCCACCCGACCGACTGCAAGAAGTATCTGAACTGCTGGCAGGGTCTGCTGATCGAAGGTAGCTGCCCGCTGGGACTCTACTTTGACCTGGAGCGGCAAGTTTGTGAAGCCGAAGCCCGAGTACGGTGTAAAATGAGCGACGTAGCCCCGTAGACAGTGACAATGGGTAGTGAACGCGCGGAGCTCTCGGGTACGGTGGCCTCGTTGGTGGAGACACATTAACGGACGGAGAACAGTGGACCCCCTGCTGCTGCAGTACGCCATCATATTCGGGAGTTTCCAATACCCGTGACACCTCTTTTAAACTTCCTACCTTGACAGGGCACACGCACACCTTTTGCAAGAAGTCCGGCAGAAGAATTCATCAACGAAGCGCGTGCTCTCTGTGTTAGCCCTTATTTGTGTCACGCGTCGCGGGTGGTACAAACTCATAATAAACGATCCTTTACGCACGAATACGAATGCCGCTAGTTAATGGCTGGACGTGCACCCTCGTCACAAACACCCGCTGTGGTCACGCGCGTTAAACGAATCAAAGTGTGTCTGTGTGTGACCCTTTAATGTTTACTTCTTCCCTACATCTACATCTGACTGTTGCCCCTTTGCTACCCGTTTTAATCGATCGCTTTTTGTTCACTGTGTGCCGCCCGCTTTGAAAAACGCCGACTCCCCCTCCTCGGCTTGAAGGTCGTCAATAAAGAATGTTAATAATTTAATTTACTGCTAGCCTGTACTCGGATGCCCTTTCCTTTCCTATACGTGTTTACGTCACTGTGATGTAAAGATGGCCTTTGCATACCGAAATGGATGACGCCACGGAGGGAACGGTAACGAATTGTAATTACCCATCCTTCCATCACACCTACGAATTGAGTTTTAATTGAGAAATTTCAAAGTGCAAAAAACCCCAAATGACGGAGATTAACGTGTGTCAGCAACATTATTTCTCCCTGCAGTACCTGATTGGGAACTGACTTAAGCTCATTAAGGAACAATCATTACCCCATTTAGCACAGACATCTTGTTCTGCTGTACGACCGAAAAGGAGTGCATCGCTGCTACGGCAATGGACTAGAAATAAAAAGCCGAAAAATTAAACCATTTTCCATTACCGGGTATCGCACACCAGCATTAAAAGAAAAGAATCCCCTAAAAACAGAGAAAACCAACGCCAGCGGCTGGGAAAGAATTAAACGTCGCTCAACCCTAATTAAACGATTCCCAGCCATTCCCAGAAACCAGTACGGGTGCGAGCTCGAAAGAAAAGTTCGCTCTTCCCGACTAATCCTTGCTTTTGAATTTAATTGATCTTTGATGTAACCATTATCCAATTCCCAATGGCCAGCAGCAGCAGCAGCGAGAGGTACTCTACTTGAAAGGTAGTTAATCGTTTCAAACCCCGAGAGAAAAAGGGTTTGATGAAGGGATCGATCCCACAGCAATCCGACCGACAATCAGTATCAGTACAGTACACACACCCTCAAGCAGAATCCCCCAGTCATTAAAAGCCACTCATAGGGTGTTGGCTTTTCTTTTACCCTGCATCGGTTCGATCTTCAAGATCTATTGGCTTTTGTTTGAGGAAGAGATGCCCAGTACAGGACGGAACAGACAGACGGACCAGACCACAGCAAACAATCACCACTCATGCTTTTGACACGGGCTCTTTATATCCACTCAATCGTAAGACGAACTACTCCCTCAGGGAAGCAATTCGTTTTACCTCCGACGGAACCAAGGGGCCAAGGCCACTGCTAAAGCAAATTAATCAGCAAAGCCAAAGATCCGAATCAAATATTGGCCAATGTGTCAATGTCATCCGCAACCCGCAAACGACACACCAACGAGACACAGGGACCATATCCATTTCTTGTCCCGGGACGGGTACTACTTGCGGCAAATTGATGTTTCCATACTCACACACACGCAGCTCCGGGGTTCCATTCATCTTTGGAACATCTTCTTTCTTCGGGATGTTACCGCAGTTCCTCGAAGGCTTTGCGGTCCCTTAAATGAAGTGCAGGAAAGATGAGTGAATCAAACGCACGCAAACCACACAACATAGGGATAACAAAGGGGAAGGAGTTGGTTGCTTTAGGCGGCAAGATGGAGGCAATGAAATGACAATATCGTTTGCGGTCTCTGCTAACGATTAGACCAGCCATTGACAGACCTGTCCATGTATGTTCTAGTGATGCCGGGACGCACTTCAAAAACACACAAACATACACCCCACCACACCAGATTGATCGTTGAAGGGCGTGGAGCTAAGGATGAGTCAGTGGATAAGAGCTGTAGCCACACACAAAACATGCATAGTTTCCCCGAGCCGAGCGGGGACCAATGTCTCATCGCATCGGAATGACAACCATCTCCAGCCATGTTTACGCCGCTGGGGGGAAGAAAATGTAGCACAATCCTCTGACGAATTCCAAGTGAATCACACTCTTTTGGCTTGAAAAATGCTGCTAACTGACGGAAAGAATGTTTATAGGACATTCAAATTCTTTCTCGCGCTTCCTGTCTTGTTCAGCGTTCGGAAGAATCAAAACAAGATGAGTTTCTTTACAAATAAAACTTTACAATTTCCCCATGGCACAAACACTGATGATTAGTCAGAACCAGCTGCCATTAAGTCGGATAAGGCCGTGACGTGTTGGAAAGAAAAAATAAACACACCCGCTGCCGCTGCTTCCGATTCCGAGTGGAAATTCGCTCAATGAATCACGCGATAAGATGCTCGCTCGTGTGTTCGTTTTTTACGTCCTATTGATGGGGTCAAAGAGAGCTGCGTAGGTTTTTATGGATAATTCTCCGAACACAAAACAAAAACCTTTTTTTCCCAAAAAAAAATAAAATCCATCGATCTATTTTCCATTATCGATTTTTGCTTCCTGTTTTCCTCCCAGCTTTTCTTTGGGACCTCAAATGAACGGCAAAAAAGAATACACCGAATCCTACCTTCATTCTTCTACACTCATGAATGAATCTCCCCCCCCGTTGATCCAGTTCACCCAAAACCCCAAACGCTCTCTGTCTCACGCATTAAGCGAACAGCAACAACAACAACCAAAAAAAAAAATTATCCCCCTATTTCGTATTATTCCTGCTACTCCTTTCCCTCGGTCCACCACGTCCGCCAGAGATGATTAATTGGCTCTATTTTTAGCGCGCGCATTTAAACGAAATCTGTCTTTCGTCTGCCGGATCTCGCACTGCCAATCTGTTGCAGTTTCTCCGGTTTTTTTTTGTGTTTGTTGTTTTCTGTTCCATTTTGCTTGTCCCGCATGATTGCCGTAATGATTTTTTTGAGTGTGTGAGTGTTTGTGTGTGTTTGGACTACAACCACCACCGGGAAGCTTCAAGTTCCGTCAATTTGTCGATTAATCATTCTGCTAAATTCCATTGCGCGAGTTTTTCTTTTTGTGTTTTTTTTTCTCTCTTTTTGTTTTCATTTTCCTTCTCTTCCCGCTGGGGGGAAATAAACACCTCATCCACACGATCGTTTGATTGTTGGAGCTGTTGTGTGTCTTTCTTACTTGCAATATGAGGTGATACATCAAACCAGCATCCTCCAGAGCGGCATTAATAACGAGCCTCCGAGACCTTCCAAAAACTCACCCACACTCCGTAATCGATAGCACAGCGATGTGACGAACCTGTCAGAGTGCGTCCTCAACCATTCAACCGTGCCAAAGTACATCCCACCAGGCGCGTGTCCAAATTCAGCCCGGTGGAAAATGGTACATGGCAGGAAGGAGCGAAAAAAAACTCCATCACGATAAATTAAAATCGCACTCTATGAAATGGAAACGTCAAAATGGTTTCGGCGCACGGTGCTCTCTCGTGCAAATAATACACACACACACACCACGCCGACGAAACATGCAAATGGTACGCGGCGTACAAAAAACACACGGCGCGGGTGGGCTGCGCTTAAAAAAGGATACGACAGGGAAGCAGTGACATACACCGCCGCGACACTGACGACACCTTGGTGGACACCCAGCAAAAAGTGTCACCTTTCCACACCGGCTGGCATCGGAAAAATTAAGCGAAGCATAACTCATCCGCAAGCGCTCGCAATACGTGTGGCGATGATCGGAAAATGCCAGCACGGCTCGCGTTAAGCGACAGCACACGAAGCCGGAAAATGAGTTCCTCAGCCGGTGCATGAATATTGCACGCAACCCCCAAATCGGGAGCCATCCGGTGAAGCTCGTCGGAAGAGTGAGGTTTTACCTTTCCTTTCTCTTTTTGCGTTTGGGCCACGCAAGCAGAAAGAACGCTTTTATTGTGACGCGCGGTGCCGAAAAAGCGGTGTCTTCCGGTGTATACTTTCGGGCTGTACTCCTCAGCCCGCCGCAATAATGACGACCCGAAGGGCAATGATAAATAATTTATGGCGACACAACAGGCCACGCGGTGACAGGGCACCGCACCGTACAAGCCTTTTGGATTGAGTGAACCGGCGAAGCATGTTCTCGGAAGGGATGCTAGAGAGAAAGTTCATCGCCATCGCCCGGTGTCTGTGACAAGGTGGAAAGGGCCGCTAGATGGAGCGAGAGTTCGTTTACACTTACGATGCAAAAGGTGGAAAGTTTTACCCAAGCACACACACACACACACACACAATGGAAGCTACTTTTTGCATGACTTTGCTAACGCCTTTAATTCGTTTTGTTAGACCACGAGCAGCCCTGCGTGAAAGTTCGGTGTATGCTGCTAATCAAAAATGGCATTCCAGAGGGGTTTCCTTCTCTTTTCTTTTTGCTGTTTTGTTGTTCAGCGATCAACTTCACCACCATTCCCATTAATGTCACCGAACAAAAACGGCGCGAACAGCAGGTGTTGCCCGCACGCAAGAAACAACTCTAATCAAATATGGTTTCATCATGAGTGGCTCCTCTTCTCGTCGGTGTCTGTTGGGTTTCTCCGAAACCTGTGCCAGACAACATTCAAGTAAGGGGAGTCGCTGGGTGGATCCACCAAGCCCCGGGTGCGTTGAGTTTTTGGTAGCGAAAACTTTAAAGTGCGCTCCAAGAAGCGCACCGTTCCCTCGCAATATGAACTAGACCTTAACCTATTTTAGCTGTGTTTATCGCCCTCTGATAGGCGTTACGACCTACCTCTCCGACCACGGTGACGTTACTACGCACGCCACCCCCGTTACACAAAGCTAATGCTTCTCTTCCTCCACCAAAACCAGCTCAACCCACAAATGCCCGCGCTCTAGAAGCTCAATACAGTGTGCGTGCGTGCGTTATCTAATTTATGCCCGGTAATTGGTTTCCGTAATGTACTGTGATCCGCTGCTTTCCCCCCGAGGGCAGGGTTGCTTGGATCTGCGGGCGAAGCGCGTATAAAAATCAAACATTATGGACCGATAAATTAGGGCGTTTGCTTAAGATTAACATTAACGTTAACAAAGTTGGCCGTTCTTTGCTGCCGTGTACGTTGTTGTAGTGTCCGGTTAGTGTTAGTTTCTTTTTACGCGTCCGTTAAATGGCTGAAGAAGAGCATGGAAATGGCATTATAAATTTGGCTGCAAATTTGTGAGTGTCGATAGGGGCTTAAACCAGATAAAAAAAAACATAAATTAAACAAAGTTCGGACCTTTTAGTGTTCTCCTTGTTGAGCCATATAAAACTACTTTTCGCAGAAAAGAAGGCTACAATCGTTATTGAGATTACTAAGAATTCAATTAAAGAGGTTTTATGAGCCTTTTTTACCATTCGAATACGAAATTCAATGTTCTGACACATCTCAGAATAACAAAACAAAACTCATGAAAACTCTGTACGGATAGAAAACAGAAATTTCATTATTAAATTACACGTTTTGATAGCTTTTTTTAGCGAATCGTTCGGGACGAACGCTCTTGCTATCGTCATTCATTTCGTTGATTAAATCTGTTGCAACACACAGTTGAAACAGTCCTTTACTCACAAAAAAATGACACATTCTTTCCCTCGATCGAAACGATCAAAAGTACAGCACACTCACAAAGCAACGCATTGCTGCGATGAACAAAAAAAAAACAAATCCTTTCCCCCTTTTCCCAACCTAAACAAAACGAATCCACTTCTAATCTGTTCAATTGCTCGCCTGGCTTTGCAGCCAAACGCGCTAAATGTCCGATCAATCGAGCGATCGCCGTGCTCAATGCGTGATACAAGTTGTGTGCCACGGACGAAAGGATTCACCCGAACAAAAAAAGCTCTCATGCTTTTACCCCATGTGAGGTCAAGTGCTTCTACCACTTCAACCGTCCCAAAAAGGACGCTGGCGGGAATGGGTGGTTGAAGGTTTCGTCGAGAGCTTTTATATTTTTATGGCCCACATTTTGGGTCGCCGACTGCCAGCTGCAAAATAAAGGGTTGACATTTTCATGAGCTATGAGGTCGGGTTGCCCCATCACCTCGCTGTCTCTTCCCATCGGGTTCCTTTTCCCTTATGTCGGTGCGCGTTCTCTGTAATTTGTTGCTTTCGGGTCCAAATCGGTGGAGAAAGAGAGCGAGAGAGAGAGAATGGTGACCAGGCAGTGTGGGATGTTCGGTGCGGAAAATTTATTGCCAGACATGATGGATGACTGACGGGGTCAGTGTGCGCGTCGATTCGGATGAAATTTAGGGATATTTTTTCACTCACTCGCGTCGAAG
>AXCO02006461.1:0-16412 GCA_000473525.2 Anopheles melas | reverse complement strand
CACTCCAACGCCATCTTCATTCCAATTTGCTTGCCTGCTCACTCCCCCTCACGCGCACCCGATTGCGGAAAAAGCCCGTACGCGTGAGCAAGCAGCGCAAGTGAGAGCGAGCAAGCGAGAAATGATGGGATATTTTTATTTTACTTGATGACATCATCGCTCATCTTTTACTGCTGCGCGCTCTCTCTCTCTCTTTCTATCTTTTATTACTTCGACGCTATGTGTGTGTGGGTGAGCGAATAGGAGAGCGAGAAGAAAGAGCGTAATAGAAGTTTATTCAAATTGTAATTCATTTTAACTGCATATGCAATGAAATACAAAATGAATTACAACATTTTGCTTTCGTTTTGCTGTTTGCAATTTACCGGTTCATTTGACCAATCAACCTTACACACACACACACACACACATACACATCTACACGTACGATTTGGAACGCGAGAAGGGAACACGAACAGAAAAAAAATGCTCCCTTGCGGTGCTCTGCGTTGGATCTTTCACCCGTTCGTTCGCGCTCTCTTGCTCTCGCTGTGACTGTGCCGGAGCGAATGAGAGCGAGCGATGGGCGAAACAGCGCCGTTTACACTTTGTGCGGGGACGAACGACGAGATTTGGGGTTCTGTTTTTATGAATTTGACCTCAAAGCGGCAGCAGCAGCAGCAGCAGTCCCGTGCAAAGAAAGAGAGAGATAAACATACAACTGTTTTGGGGCGAGCGAGAGTGGAGCGCGTGCTAGAGCGGGAGCGTTTCTCATTTGTGTGTGAGCAAGAGCGAGAGCAGGAACGGCCGAAAGGGGTCGCCATTAGCGACGAGAGAAAGCTGCGGGCTGCTTCTCCATCGCACACATCGCTCAGTCGGGATGCATTAAAATGCGTGTGCAGAGCAGTTTTTGATCCGGTAAGGAACGCATACAGCAGCAGCGCCACATCGAATTAGTGTGTCGTGCCCGTGTGTGTGTGTGTGTGTGTGAAGCGGGACTCGTTTTTTCTCGGGTGAGAAGTATTTTCATTTCGAATTAGTGTCCGATGAGTTAGAATAGTCTGGAGCAGCACCTTCAGTTGAGTTTTAGTGCTTAGTGTAAGTTGTTGTTTACTGTATGTTTTACCCTGATCAATGAGTATTAGTGAAGTTGTCTCCTGATGCAGTGAAAAAGGGGACTCATCATGTGGTGTGTGAAATTTACAGAGAACAAAACGAAGAAAAAGAAAAGCAAACGCGCGCAACTGTGAGTGACACACACAGAGGACAGGAAACAGAACCCTCACAGACACACCACAGTGCTGTACTTTTTGGGCTCTCCCCCCTTGCTGGTAAATGGTGAACAAGTGATACTGTGTTTGGTCTGTGACTGTGCGAGGGTAAAAGCGAACGAGAAGAAGAAAAAGGGGTAGCAAAAACGGGGGGGAGGTGAGGTGAGGTGAATGATGGTGCAATGAAGAAGTGAAAGAAGCAATATAGAACGGGCGAGAGGTGTAATAAAAACACCGCACACGGAAAGTGAAGAAGAAAACGCACAGACTGTACAGTGTACACACACACACACAGCCACACGTGCTGGTGTTTGGTAGGGAACGGCTCACATACACACACACACACACACACACACACACACACACACACACACTAACATCGTGGTTCTGCTTCCAATTTCTCCACCGTAAAGTGCGTGCGTGTCCACCTCTGCTGCTAGGGATGGAGCGCGCGCTCTCTCTCTCTCTCTCTATCGCTCTTTTGCACTTGAAGCGCCGTGAGTGAGTGCGAGCGCAAGCGAGAGCGAGAGAGATGTAGAGAGAGAGCGCGCTTTTGCCGGTAGATTGCGCAATCGCGACGTGCTGCTGCCGTCAGCCGCAGTTTCGTTCCGCTTGGGATGTGTGAGTGAGTGAGTGTGTGTGCGTTTTTTATACATTCCTCTCTCTCTCTCTCTCTCTCTCTCACTCTCTCGTATCACCTAGAAGGAGTTCTTTTCGTGCTTGGTGTTGTTATTTTCATTTCATTTCTGTATCCGCAGCCCTGCTTGCGCCGGGGGGAATTTGTTGTTTTTTTTTCGTTCGTTTGTTTTTGGAAAATTATTTTTCACACCCAGACAAATGGACTTTTTCGCAATTCTTGATTGCAAAAATAAGATCGTAAAGTAAAAGAAACATTAAAGAACTCTGCTTAATGTTGCTTACACGTGGTTTCGCGTAAGCAAAAGGTTTGCGTATATCCTCCCATTGTGGTGCGAGGATATGCAACAGGAAGTAAGTGGATGTAGCGCTTACCAAATCGCTGAAAATCGATGAACCCCCCTAGTTCGTTCCAAAGTTCGCACGAGAACCCATCCAACTAGCTCCCGAGGTTGGTGGGTCGGTCAGGTGAGCGCTTCGAATCCGGTCGTGTCGTGTCGGTGGCTCTGCGGTTTCGTGTGTCCTCTGTTTATTTGGTAGACTTTGGGCACAACAAAGATAAATATGTTTGCGTATGTATGTGTGTTAGTGGTTTGTTTTTTTTACACTTCTTTGTTTTGCAAGTTAAAAAATAGATAACGGCACGTAAGCACGCAAATATCGCCGTGGATTTGCCGTTCCGTGTTTTGGTGGGAGGGTGGTTGACTTTTGCCACATTTTTAGCCCTATCTTGTTTGTACGATATGACTAAACCCCTCCGGAACCATGGGGAATCTCTAAGGAAGGTTTTATATCTTATCCTTGTAGGGGGAAGGAAGGAACAGGAACGTTGTGCCCTTGTGACATTTATCAGTAAATCGGTTTCTTTTTTCATAGTCGAAACGAGCAACTTCCGAACGAAATTGGTAAATTGATTGGAATTCGTTGCAGAATCATCGATTGAGTTTTTCAAGTTTGTTTATGCAACTTTATATTTGACAAAACTATTTTTTTCGGAAGGCAAATTAAGGGGTTGGTTGGTTGAGTGTTTTTTTTTTTGCTTATAGATACTCTAGGGCCAATTTAGCGACTCGAATGTTCGAGAACAAATGTGTCAAAAATGCTGATTTTCTATTCTGATCCGCATTAGACATCTCAATTTGTCTCTCGTTTGACATATCTAACTGGACAGGAAGGACATTTGCATTAACAGGCCCAAAAGGAGACCGTTTATTTGTCCAACAGTTTTTCGTCAGATTAAGGCTATGGAAAGCATTTTGAGCATTAACGGGTTATAAACTGCTAATTGAATATTTTTAAACCACAAGAATTGCATGTAATTACATTCAGATTTGATTTTTGAAATCTTGTAATACTGTAAAATATTTTGAGAACAACAAAAGATGCAAAGGAAGTAGAGAAATATTACACAAGCGCCACTTTCCATGACATGACATCGACAACATTTTTCATTGATGTTTTTGATTGATGTTCAAGATGTTTTTCGGCATCTGTCAAATGTTTTATTTGCATCACAATAATATTTCAGTTCTTCCGCATGATTTCTTCTGACATGTTCTTCCACAACATGTCTCAAGGATTGAGTTTAACAGTTCTTTGTGATGTGTTGAAAATCATCTGTAAGAACTGAATTTTTTGACGAAAATACACCATTTGACAGCTAATGTTGTGCACATTCGAAAGGGTGACTTGGAAACCCCTGTAATACACCAGACAAGAGGCACCAATTTACAAGCTCGAGATAGCTTACACTGTTTTCCGGCTCAGTTTCTAATTGGCATTATTCAACAATCGCAAGAGTGTTTTTTCTCAACAGCCAATTCAACTGTCACAATTAATGACTGAGCTGGAAAATATGGTGTTATGAGCCTGATCCCCACCAAAATAATTTTAGTAAGTAAAGAAAGCCTGCATAAGCCGGTGAGTCTGCGTAGGATGTTACGTCAGGTAGAAGAAGAAATAAAAGAGCTTTTTGGTAGAACTATGTTGCACAGTTCAATAATGAAATTTGTTTCAATTCAGCTAGATAACAGTCAGATGAAGCAACTATGTCAAATCTTAACCTGAGACCTGAGGTCTCAACAGGACTGGATAAACATCTTAAAACTCTTTATTCTGTTGGAAAAAAACAGATTTGGACCGTCCGATTTTATTTTAATGCCTTGACCAACATACCAAAGTTTGGCCCAAGAAGCCAGTTTTAATAATGATGACCTCTCTCTCTGTCACTCCGAACTCAATGCTGCTCCATATCAGTAGCTGAGTCCTGCATATCAAACCCCATATTTTACTATGCTAATAAAAACATAAAGAAACTATTTTAGAACCTTCTGAAAAACGTCCTTCTCATTGGAGAGAAGTAGGTCCATAAATTAGCTCCATTACACAAGCTGAAACTAATTTCAAATTAGTACACCCTTAAACCGTTGCCAACTGATTACGTACTCTGGAAGTACTCTTTAGCAAAAAACACAGTTTTTGCTGTTGTCGACAACGATCTGTCCTCTGCCCTTTTGGAGCAGGCCCAAATGTGTGTATGTGTGTGAGGATGTTATGAGAGCGGAAAGGTTTCGGATTTTTTATTCCCTTTATTTTCTTCCTACTGCTTTTTATCTGCAACTTCCTTCCTGTCACGAAACTGGCCAATAATCGGTCCTACCCGCCAGGAGGAGGAAACACTTTGCAACCTGCACACTACACCCTTACACATACATACTTTGCTCGAATCGACACAGAAACCGGCCTATGGGTGGCGATATAAAAGTTAAATTGCTTTCGTGTGGCTGGCAGGGAGCCAATACCAACAACAACCTTTCGACAAGGTCGACAATCAGGCAGAGAATGAAGCTTTTTGCTGGTTTGGTATTTGCCAGCCAGGTATAAGAGCATATTGTGCCGCTGTACAGATCGTAACTCTTTCGTATTTGTTATAAAAAATGTTTTTCTTTTTTACTTTTTTTACACGTTATGTTTCCTGCTCTATTTCTCTAATTACTTCAGTTTTTAATCAACGAATGCATGAGAGGGTTTTCCAGCGGTTCTCATAGTTGTGGGACTCTCCCTTAAATCTTTCTTATCAGAAGTGTACTGCATTTGACGGAAAATTAGACTCTATGGCATCCTATTTGAAAATTCCTATCGGATATGTCCAATAAGGGTGCTAATGAGTCCAATTACTATTACATTAAGTTCATTTTGCGTAAGAAAGACTCATTAAAGTGTCCCACAGCTATGAGCACTCCTGGGAAACCCTGTATATTCGCCATACGTTCATTTCCATCATCATTAAACGTTACAATACTTCTCAGCAGCTCTTGTTGGTGCCACGTATTACGGACAATACCAGCCGGAACGGCAAACCAGCTACTCGCGCTTGTGTAGAGAAAACAATAGTGTTTTCGCATTATGCTGCGGGTTGTAATATTTTTCAAAAGCAGCGCACCCCCTGTCCTACTCTGCGTATGTCGCGGTACACTGTAAACAACGCGAAAGAATGAAAATATCATGGAGAAAATGGACCGGCCGAAGTATATGAGGGGTTGGCTGTGGTTCTGGCCAGGGGGAAATTCCGACACGCGATAATAATCACTCACGCTGGCATGCGTAGCTTCTCATCGGTTATGTTTGGCCTGTGTGTGTGTGTATGCACATATGACACGGTGCATTAACAGCGTTTTGATTCGAGAGAGAAACCACCATTTGTTCTAAAGAGCATGTTTTATATTAATATTGAAAAAAGTCTTATTTTTGAACTTGTTTTTCACAAACAATATGAATCAAAACCATTTCTTGTTTAGAATCGCACCATTAGCAACGCTTCGGATGTTCATTGCGACATTAAAAATGATTTATTTAGCTAACTTTATTCTACACACATAGTCCTTTTTGTCAAGGAAATCAATAACAGAACAAAAAACTAGTTGTTAGATTGAGGCGTTCATGTGAAAGTGTCTGATTCGCCTGCAACAGCATTATCGCCATAACGAACGCATGTTGCAGATAGTGTTGAGTTTTTTATTCCATTCAAACATAAACCAATCAAACAAACGCGGGTGAAAAATAAAACAACACCCCACACCAACGGTACGCGCTAGCCCAAAAGGGCACCGAAAGGGCAAATGAACTTTCGTTTCTAAACACTATCGGGAATGGGAAGGCACACATACACACCAACCACAACCACCAACACCAAATCTAACTGGCCATATGGTTCTTCAAGCGTGCAAAGCCCTCCGCCGCATCCGCATTTTGTGTGCCTTTTGTGTGTGATGTTTTACGGAAGGGCTAGGGTATGATGATGGGCTAGGAAAAGAATGGTATAGTTGGTCAAGGTGTCAAACTGTGACAGGAAGTGAAGAACACGGTCGGAGGGAAACGTATTGGGGTTAAGCGGTGTATTTATGCGAACGTCGTGTGTCTGTGTTGTCTATGCGGACATGTGTGGTGCGAGGTAGCTTTATTTGATTTTATGCTACAAAGGAACACATGAATGCCAAAGGGGCAGATCCATGACACAAAGCGTTTTTTTGAGCCTGCATTGAAGATGGAAACAAAAGAATGGAAGAACTGAATTTAATTTCAAAGCAATCGAAATACTTGTTTTGAAATGAATGAATTTTGATCAAATGTTTGTGACATATACACCAATGTTCAGGTGATTTCACAAACATATGATCAAAATCACAAAAAAATGAGTACAAAATCACAAAATAGACAATAAGCAGCAATCGTTTATAATCAGTATCGGTGTGCTATCATTGGTCAGTTGAATTCACATCTTTGGCACATGATAATGCAAACAACATACTGAATTTTGAACATAAAATCTCGGCTCCATATGTGAAAGGAATTGATTTTTTGTGTTGTGATGTTTGTGAGAAATGTTGAATCATTTGTGATATCAGGTGTAACCATATGGAAATTAAAAAAAATGCCAATTTATTGCAATAAACGTTTGCTTCCACATTTTCCCTACTAGATATACTGCTCAAATAAGGAACGCTTCATCCGGCGGCATTTTTGGTTGGAATTGAGAATAGGGAGGGACCAAGCAGATGGATTATGAAAATAAAATTTATGATAGCAGGTGTCAAAGGCAATTGACCGGAAAAAACCACTAACAGATACCACTAACAAAGTTACTTCTAGGCGGCTCTAAAACCTGCTCTTTCTTCGACGACTTGAAGATTCATTCTTTTTTCTTGAAGTATATTACAAACCTTACATGAATGGTATGCCACTACAAACATAAAACTCAATTCCATATCATCGCGGTGCGGTATCGATGGTATCTAGTCGTGTTTTATTTTCGTAACTGACGCCGTCGCCACTTGACCCTACGCGCGGGATACCACTCTTGACCGCCAGGAGGTGCAAGCAGGAAAGCGATGTGTAAAGATTGGCAAAGCGTGGAGAAGCTGCCGCCTGCTGCTGCTAGTGGCGAAATGCGGCGACGTACGGTTTTGTGTGGTACTTCTGGATTGATACCAAATATAAACGCCAAGCGAAGGAAGAGCACATTAGCTGCAAAGCTCTGTCGGGTGCTGAGAATCCCACCATCAAGAGCAGTGTAGAACATGTGAGCTCTATCGGTGTGTGCTGTTGTCGATGATGTCTCCTTTGGGCACAGTGATGTCTTCGTATTCTCCCCGTTTCAGCCCGGGAAACGGGAAATAAAAATAAAACATCGATTTCGAAACGCACTTGTTTGGGCGAAGGAAAAACGCTGTGTTCTTTATGCTACAGCGAAAAGACGCTTTTTTTTGCTGCGCTCCGCGAAGGCATTCATTTTGTTGGAAGTAATAACATTTTATTGGAGCGCTGAGTTGCGCTCTAGTAAGCTTGTTTTGGTGTACAAAACATCGTGACCACACATCGGGTGATCACTCTAATTATAATCGTTTAATTTGAGCGTAAAAAACAAGAAAACATCAATAAAAATGACATAGTCTAGAACGCAGACATTTCCCGGACGCACTGATGTAATCAGAAACCCAAACCCTGAGGTCATCGCATCGTTTGACCCATTAAATGTTCTTTCTCTCCCACTGTATGCCTTCTAGTCTTTTATGTCTCAACGTACGTTTGTTAAGGTTTTTGGTGTAAATTATATATGAATCTGACACTGGACTGACGTAACCTTTCAACCTGCTGCGAGTTCATTGTGCTTTTATCGTGCACCAGAAACAGGCAGTAAGGATATCCCGGAAGAGCATATGTGCATGTGTGTGTGTGTGTGTGTGTGTGTGTGTGTGTGTGTGTGTGTGTTTGTGCTACAGGAAATACAGGACTAGAGGGAGAGATATACACACAAACATGATGTCACACACTGGCGCCATTTCCATCACATGCGCAGTAGAGACACGCGGGATAGAACATTTTGATTTTGGAATTATTTTTTGCATCCTCAGAAATTGTTTCCAGCCTTTGTAACCTATCTTGTGTTTAGTATGAGGAGGAAGAGGACTCTCTCTAACATTGAAGTAACAACAAACATTGATTGATCATGTTGACATTTGAAGTGGAATTTTTCCTATTAAATATAGATTTTTTATTAAATAAATTTATCTGTTATACAATAATCTGTAAGCTTACGAGATTTGTCATTCAAATGACACTTCTCTGCTATTGGCAACAGTGAGAACATAAGAAGGACGTGCACTGGTGTAGGTGTAAGGGGCGGCAACACTGGACTTTTCACTAATGATGATGTCACTGACTAGACTTGCTTTTTCCCCACACTGTCGTCCGTATCGGTCCCGTATCACAGAGTGCATTTAGTGTCACCAGCTTTGCGTAGCCTCTGTGTGCGCCTGTCTGTGAAGTGCATTTGCTCTCCCCCCTCGGTCGTAATCTATGTTCGCCCTCGCCAGTGTTATCTCTTTTGTTTGAAGTAGCACTGTTTATGGGAACACTCCTAAATTGAATTCGAACCGCTGCGAGTGCTGTGTCAACGAAGAGTCATAAAAAATAGCTAAACAAACTGTAATTTGTGTGTATTTAATAATACAATGTTTGAGGTACTTCTATGTGTTGCTTGTATGCACGACCTCATGGCTAAATTTTTTAACCAAAATAGAAATATGCAAAAGAAAAACAAATTTTAAAATATTTTTAACGATAAGATATCCATTAACAATAAGCTCTCAAACGTAATCCGGCTGACTAATAAGACTTAGTCAGGTTTAATCACTTCAAATCAGAGATACATATTGACTTTTAAGAGTGAGCATTGGAAGTAGCTGAATAGAGCCGTAGGTAAGTGAGCGGACTCTTACACACAGGATCGTGAGTTCGAATCTATCTTCAACTGTTGGTTAAATGGCGTTTTCCGGATTTGTTTGGCTTTTAACCGAAGTCTAGATATAGTTATAATACGAGAAATGTGGAACAAGGCTCTCCAGCGTTTTATAAAACGGCTGTGTTTGATGAAACCTGGTTTTATGGTTTCGTCTACCTGTGCCACGCATCATTCATTAAATTAATAGCTTTGCCTGCCTTTTTTGCTTGCAACCGAGCTTCCCCGTGCCCTGGTTGCTGCTGCCGCTAATCAACTTTCGCAAAGAAGCCATCCTCCCTCCTGTTTCCTTTTTTCCCCTTGGTTGCCCATCGAACCATCTTGCGTAACTAGTTCAACCACGCAAAGCAGAGGTCAGGTCAGAGAACCTATTGGTATAAATGGTTCGCTTCATATCCTCCAATCATCATCACCACCATCGATTTCTGTGATTTCTGCTTCTACACGGGCCTCCACAACAACCGATCGACCTAAAGAAGTTAGGTTACTTGTTTCGGTTTTGCGATGGGGCCGCTCCGCAACGAAATCTAATCTGTTCTACACCTCTGTTACGCCCTCCTCATGTGTTCCCGTTTTCGGTCCAAATAATAAAAAGAAACCCGGGGCAGATAATCGGACCGGTATTGGTAAGGTTTCTTTCCATAGCAGAAGAAAACGGACAGAAGGGAAAGGGAAGAAGACTATCCCTCAATACCTCTGCAAGCTATAGCGCCGAAATGCCAAGATAAGAAACTATAGAGAGAGCCTGGTCGTCGCTTCCCATTTTCGCCCCGAAAGGTGGTTTAATATTTAAACAAGATGTGGGGGAATGGGTGGAGTCACTGAGAGGGAGGGAATGTTGTGGTGGTGTGTGGCGAACCGTAACTGTCATGCGACAGTTAATCTTCATTAATTTACTACATAAAAAAAAACAAACTCTTGCAAAACAGGAAGAGAGCTTATAAGACGTTATAAAAAAAAAACCCCAACAATGTTTGTGTGACACCATCAGAACCATCATCCTTCTTCGAACCTCTTCTTCGACTGCTGTTGCGATGATTTGTTTACTTTAACGCCTTACTACACTCCGATGACACCACCATTACGCTGTCAATAAATGTGTGGTAATTAGCTCCTCATTGCCGTCCTTCTAGCGTCTCGGAAGTGTAGTAATATTGTTTCCAACTATTCCCTGAGACCTGTGGGACATCATCTTCTCTAGGCTGGGATGGTGCAGAAGGTACTGCTGGCCGGCCGAGTGGTATCACTAATTATTATGACCTAGTGTCGAACGCCACGCCATCGAAACCGTTCCAAGCACCGATGGCCCTGATGAACCACCGCGAGACCACACCCTTTCCTGCTGCAGTGTGCTTGTTGAGTGGTCGAGTGTGTTGGGTTTGGTTGGGGTGTGTTGGAGAGGTGCTGCTGCCCGTGTGCGAACGTGTGGCACAAAATAGAAACAAACGCCTCCCCGGAGGGTGGTGGTAATAAGCAAATAATGTCTAACATAAAACAAATGTTCCACCGTTCCGTTGCACACTCTGTCTCTCTCTCTCTCTCTCTGTTTGTCGACTCGAACCTGTGCCTCATTAGAATATTCAATCACCTCATTGACGTGCTACTGCTGCTGTTGCTGCTGGAGGGATCGCGGGTCGCTCTCGTTCGCGGTCCGCTGCTGTATTGGATGGGTCATTTCCTGCCCGCGCGCGCTCATTTTCGGTGTCACACTGTGCGGGTCTTCCTTCACCTTTTTTTTCCCCTTTCTGCTGTGCTGCTGCTGTTCAGTAGTTTCCGTTTGACCATTTGTGTTGTGTGCGCATGTGAGCGTATACTCTCTGATGGTTTTGATTATTCATCCGATCTTGACGGTCTTGCGCCCACGCGGCCCCAAGCGACAAGACACTTGCGTTCAGTGGGCAACTCAGATGATGCACCGACCCCCCCCCCCCCTCCACAGAGGATGAGCGGTGTTGGATTATTTCGGAATTGTAATTGTGAAATATGAGCACCTTTTCAGCTCACTCTCTATAGTGTGTGCAGTTCTGTACTTACGATGCAAAACCCCAGAACGGTTCCAGCTCGTCGGGTGGTGCCTTTCTGCTCGCTGCTCCACGGTATTGAATTACGACCAAAATGTGTGACTCCAAAAATGGGACAGCGGCAACGAAGAATTACGTTCTCGTTTACACGGATTTTTTTTTTGCAGAGGGTGGTGACGTGTGTGTGCGCTAGAGTAAGAACGTTAGTTTGGTTGTTAGGACATGTTTAGAAGAAAGACATAAAACCGTAACGTAATTAGAACATGCGATTATATAAGTACGTGAAATGGAAAAAAAATAACTTTAATGAAAGCTTTGAAGCATACATATGGAACATTACTTTTATATATAAAAAAACGTACAAATATCGGCCATTAAAAGGATTTAAACATGAAACGAGAAACGGAACATTAAGATGATAAGTTGTCGGTCGCTCCAATTTGTATGAAAATGAATTTAATCTTTTTGTTTTATAATTAACAAAATTTGAACGGTAAACAACCAAAATTAAATATTTATCACTTAATCTTGTATAATTGGCACACTTTCTAGAGTAGTTTTGACATGATTTTACACTGTCATGCCTTGTTTAATGAAATCATGTTTTGACGTGCCAGATTCATTATTATTGTAACACGCTGTTCGATATTAACCGACAGATAGCAGACGATTTTCAAGATTTTATCACTTTTTCTCATACAGTTGGCACATTTTATGAAATCAAGCACAAAAACAAGTGGAAATCGCTCAAGATTAAGCGAAATGTGGGTAAAGCTTAAATTCTTTGAAAATAGTAGGATCCTCTTGTAAAAGATACCCAATGCTGTGTAATTATTCTCAGAATGTCAATTCTAGACTGTTAGCGGTTGACTTACTAGAGTTTTAACTTAATCTCGGAAGTCTTGTCGTATTTACTAGACTTTCTGAGAAACGATTTCACTTTTTTGTTTAAATTTTGTCCACGGATGGGGAAATCATCTCACAAAATTCAATAATTAGTGAAAATTGCTCGAGAATAAGTGAAAATCGATGTAGTATGTGTTTAATTCAAACAAAAATTAAAACATTGTTCGATATATGTTACATGTTATCAGTTGCGATTGTTAGCAGCCGACTTAGAACATGTGTCATTTTGTCCCAAGTAGTTGGCACATTTTCTAGACTACTTATTGTCAAAATTTGATAATATGTGGAAAGCTGCTTCAAATGATGTAACAAAACCATAAGAATGTCCAAAACAGAAATAAAAATCTCATTTGATTAGCCTAGAAGTTATTGAATTTCTACGCGAAAGCGTGAGATGAAGTCATCCAGAGCAACGCCCAACACACCCGTAAAGTGTGCTAAATGTGTGCACCACAACACCGCATTGCACAGACTGCAGCAGCAGCAGTAGCAGCAGCAAGCGCTCAAGAAGAAGTGTTTTCCTTCAATCCGTTTTCCGATAAATTTACTGCATTTTCCTCACTCACACACACTCACACATAACAGCCGTGCAAAAACAGCTTTTCCCACCCTAAGGAGCACCGGCAGCAGCAGCAGCAGCATGGTGTGGTGATGGTGGTGATGATGGGAATTTAAATCCAAAATTTGCGTCGTCGCGTTCAGCGTTGTCGTTGTCGGTCCAAACACTACTAAACCACTACCGGTTCCTTTCTTAGCTCCCCTCTTTCCGCAACGTTTGTGAGAGGCGGCGGCGCACACGTCCGTACTGTGGACTTTAACAAATTCAACGCTGATTTAGTCATAGCCTAAAAATAACATCCCAACCGCGCGCTTCTCGTACGCTCAAGTGCCGCAGCAAAAGGCAACGGTGGTCGGTGGTGCGGCTGCTGCCGCTGCTGACTCTGTTTGCTGTTGCTGCATTGGCGAGATAGGTCTCGCTGCTTGTTTTGTGTATGCGGTTTTCTGACCCACTTGCTCTGTTTGGTACAAACACTCTTGGGCATCTCTCACTCCCTCTCTCTCTCTATTGGTGTGTTTGGCAGAGTGTTGTATGGATCAAACCGCCGCACCACCAGCCAACGTGAGTAACGACCATGAAAATCAGATTCAAAAAGGGCAAAAAGACAGGAGTAGCAGCAGCAGCAGGAACCCGCCGCACACAGCTCTCTTGCCAAAACATTTCAATCAGAGAGATATAGAGAGGAAGTATTTGAAGTACTTTGAAAGGGAAATTACTACGACTGTGGTCTGATCATCGTTAGATTAAGTTGTGGTTAACTTCAATATAGGATAGGATTACAAATATATACATTTAGTTTGAAAGGTCCTGAAGTCAACCAAAGCAATGTTTGAGATATTGGCTGCCAGTTTTGTGATATCAACTGATCAGGTTGTCATTTGTGTGACTTTTGAAATGACATCTGATGCGCTAGTTGCGTGAAATAATTGACAGTTGTGAGATTGAGTGATGATTTGGCGATATCTACTGAAAACGTCTTGAGATGTAGTGCTATCCCGCATCTAAAGTGCCATAAAAAGGAAGTCAAAGTTCAATGTTTCACACCCCTGTTGTGCGGTGTGAGCTCACCGTTCTTGGAGCATTCGTTATTTTTAAATATCTGATTGATGCACTTAATTTTGCACAAGCCTCCCTTCTCATCACAGAGCAGCGAGTGCGCAACGTCTGAACTGATTCATACGCTTAAGTATAAATGTGTCTACTAAATGTAGTACACCTGAATGTGCAGAGAATGTTCTTCACATACAAACACAAAATGAACAAATACAAGACAGCTAAACACGTTCTCTCTTGCTCCACAAAACCGGGCTAGTGGAGCAGACGTGGTGGTCCCCTGCGTGGAAATGCAGGCCGGCTTTGCCTAATATGGAACCAAAGTGTTGTTGTGAGGGAATCCGCTTTTGGGCAGCAGTAGTAACTCGCTTTACAGAGCTCTATCTCGCTTCGCGAAAGCTCTGCCGGCAGAGCTAAATCTCTGGCTTTAGAGTTGTGTGTGTGTGTTTTTTTTTATCGCTATCGATAGATCTCGTGTGTGTCATGTGCCTCGTGTGTGTCAGTCTTTTCGATTTTGGTTCGTTTGGTTCAGGCAACTCGTGATCTCGCAACGACGAGGAGCTCCCAGGACTACGTCGTTGATGTACGTGTGTTTGAAAAGTGCTTTAAAATACTGAAGTTTTAGTAAATTCCTTTTTTTTTCAATAAATAACTGATCCTTTATATTTGTGTTTGTGTGGTGAATTGTTTATCACAAACGCATACTATGTGATGTTTGATTTATTTGAAACGTTCGTTAACAGCTCGCCTTACACACAACAACACCGATGTGTTAAACATTTATCATGTTGCAAAGGCATGACAAACGCAAACCCAACCCTCCTCGAACTCTCCATTCGAACGAACCCACCCAAAAGCATGTTTACGAACACACTTTTAACCTTTTACCGCCCGCCGATGATGATGATGCTGCTGCAAGGCCATCGGGGATGATGATGATGATGCTCAAACCCTTCTCCTCCTTTTACTACCCATAACACACCCATATGATGGACCACAACATCAACAACAAGTTGTGAAAATAAACAAATCACTCGATCACATTTATTTGCTTACCTATCTTTTGAAATAATTTATTTCATTTTCAAACTAAAGTTTTAAAATTCAAATATAATGTGGAATATTCTTCCAACCCCTTCTCAGATAGAGCAATAGAGTATGCGTGTGTGTGAGTGTAGCAGCAGCATATCAGTCACCCAGTTCTCGACCCTCCCCGACTGTGAGGTGACATCATGCCCGCCCCGGGTTATTGTGTTTGATTCGATGCGCTCCTCCTGCTCGCCCCGGATGACCGCCACTGCCCCATCCCTCCCCATCTGTCTTGTGTATTTGGTAATCATTTCCGAATCGCACGGTGGGGGGGGGGGGGAAGGCCGTTGATGGTACCGCTGGACGCGGTGCTGGATTGCTTCGTTTGTTATCACATTGTGATCGTGACCGTGCCGTGCCCGGTCTACAGAGGGAAAGGAGAGAGTGAGGTGTGGAGGTGGTCTGCCTCTACCACTTGACAACGGGCCGGCACGGCGGTACATAAAATTGACTGTGTTTGGTGTACTCCTCCTAGGAGGGCCGGTGATGCGAGTGTGTGTGTGTGTGTGTGCGACTGATCATAATGTTGTTTGGCGTCGATTGTGCAACACTATGTTTGACTCTCTCTCCCTCTCTGTTAGGGGGTCTTTGATAGTGAACGAATGACATCGACATCATTCGACAATGGTTTTTTTTTTTAAGAAAAAGCTTTTTTTCTATGTCCCTTTAAACTCTCACCCTTCGAGAGTTACTCAAAAACTGCACTCATAACAAGCTTGCTTCTCGCCACACACTGTTTTCAGCGTGAAAAGAAACATTAACGTTTCATTGTTTCATTCCGTTTCTCCATCCAATAATAAACAGTCGATGACGGACGGACCCTCCCCCGGAGCGGCTGGAATGACAAATCTAATGGAATAAATTTAACATTTAACCTCTTTTCCGAACGATGTCACCCGCGCTCACTCACTGGTTCTTGCGAACTCTTTAAATTCATGAAGTCATTCCGAGTGGGAGATGTGGTCTTTCGTTACAATTGTTCTCCATTGTGTTCAGTATGACGTCATAGTTTGGGGGAACAGTAGTTTGGGCGTTAACGTAATGAATTCTAAATTTCTACCAATAAAGTCATTTTTCATGGAAGCTATGGAAAGAAACGTTTCTGTTATCAAGTCTTAGTCCACACCAACGATATCTCTGATAACAGTGAGTCCTCAGTACCAGTGGTGTGAAAGGAGGGTGGTTTGTGCATTGATTGAAATGTTGGGTGCATTTGATGATGTAGAATTTCCACAGAATGTCCGGAGTAACGGCCAGTTCCAGCAAACAATACCACTACTCCAATAAGGGTCGTAAACCCAATTCACTCGAATTTCTCTATCTTTCTATAAGTCCCCCCTCCAGAGTGTCAGCTCCCCTTATCATGGGTGTGTGTTTTTCGTTATCAGCAAAAAGGGTTTTTTTTTTCAACTAACGCGAAGAGAGTTGGGACGTGATTTTTGTGCTCTTTTTTTGGATGTTTACTGCCAAGGTACGTACATACACGGCACTTGTCACATCAGATTGTATTTTCGAGAAACACGCCACCGAACACCACACCACTGTCTTCGTCCACTGCTTCCCGAGAGGTTTTAGAGAGGTTTTGGGGTATGTGTGTGTGT
>AXCO02006460.1:0-18170 GCA_000473525.2 Anopheles melas | reverse complement strand
TTTATATAAAAATTTAATTATTTGAGAAATATTCCTGTTTCCATAAAATTATTTAAAGGAGACATTTTCGTTATTTCACACCATATCGAGACTGCTTCGTAATTACTACCCCTCTTTCTCTCTCTCTCTCTCTCTTGGTCTGCCTCTGCCATCAAGCCTACTGAATAGAATTGATTATACCACAACCTATATAGACGCTTGCTGGTGATGTTGGTGCCAAATGTGTTGACTTTCGCTTGATGACACTCATTGAATGAAACTGTCGAGCGGTAAAATCATTAGCAATTTTTTCCACTTCCCCTGGACGTGTGTTTCCTAAATGAACTAACTGAAAAGGGATGCAAAGGGCTGTGTGTTTTTATTGTTCGCAATCAACTTGACGGTATGCAAATGATGAGCACGGGAAACCGATCAATCCGATCACATAATCATGCACTGCTTGCATCATGCATTATCGTGTATGTGTGTATGTGTGTGTGAGAGAGAAAGAGAAAGAGAGAAAGAGATTGTTACGGTACCTGTGTCGTTATCATAATCGGCACTACGATCATCATTATTCAAATCAGGCCGCACAACTAATTACGCATCACATATTCAAATTTGCTCCCTTCCCTGTTTAGTCAACAGTGGCCAATTGTCTGTGTGTACTTTCTTTCTCTATCTCTCTCTTATCACTCGATTTGCTTAACTTGATAGCTCTGTTTATGTGTGATTGTGTGGGTAGGTGTGTTCGTTTCTAAATTGCACATGTGCTCAATAAAGTGGCATTTGTTATTAGTTACCAGATGATTGAGCAGTGTTGTATCGTTTATCTACAGAAGAATGAGCATAATCGAAAGGATGGTTGGAACACATTTAAAGGATGAATAGATTGATGCGTTTTTTTAATGTTTCTTTGCTTCTGTTTCTTTTTAACACATCAAATGCAATTGATTTTTGATTGTCCAACAAATTATAAATTGACGTCGTTATTATGATACTGCCATGTTAATCATGGCAATGGACGGTTATAAAAATGCTGACTTATGTAAAGAAAAATGGGAATGATGTGGTTCGGAATCAACCAAAACATGGCACAAGTTTGTGTGTTTATCATAAGACTAAGATAGAAAAAGCACATCAGATTTCACTTTATTTCATCAGAGCTAAAAAAAAAGCTTCAACGCGCGTTTTGCTCTTCATTAAAAATAACACACCTGCGTGCCTTAAACCACCGCTCTCGCAGCGGCTCCCCCAAAAGAGCGCCGAGCGATGAACGATTTGATTGTGCGCATGTGATAAACATTCATCGATGTGGTGGCCGCGTTCGGCTCGGTCTGCCGTTTCCGTGGCGTGTGCTGTTTCGCTAGACGCACGGTACATGCTAACTTAATTAGTTTTGCGTTCGTCCTCTTGTCAAACCTGCCCGGTGGCTTCCCAAGTGGGCACGCCTGTAGTGTGGTCTGTCGATGGGGACACGCTTGATCGTGATGGAGGCGCCCAGTTGCCGATTATCAGGTGCGTGTAGTAGGATTTCCTTGGGCAAAAGGTATACGAAGTGAATTGAAATTTTTGTCATGCTTGGACTTGTTTTTATTTGTGATAAAATGAAAAAAAAATGTTTCCCACACTCTTCAAATATTACCGCCCTTTTGTGTGTGTGTATTAGGCACGTAGTTCTGTGCTGCTGTTTAGAATTTTCACGGTTTAAATTTTTGCCGGAGACACACGAAAAATTGAGCAGCTTACACTGTTGGTGGTGCTTTTTTTTGTAAACGTAGCAGCATTTTCAGATAAAAAGCCAAACTGGTAAACATGCACTGTCGTCAACAAACATGCTTATTATTTACCATCGGCAGGGCGAGGAATTTGCTCGACCGAGAACAAAACAGAAAAAAAAGCTAATTAATTAAGAACTTTTCTCATTCATTTCACTTCACACGTTGAAGCGATGTGGGGCATTGACAAATCCGACCGGCAAGAAGAATGTTGTAAGCGATTTTAGAACAAGACATTTGTTTCGCGTGACGAGTTTATAACTGCAGGCTATTTGCGAAGCAGCTTCACTGAGTGACAAACAAAAGTTATGTCATTACGCGCTTTTAGCATTTGGCAGAGATTGTTTGGTGCCTGTTGGCAAAGGGATTTTGAAGTTAGTATGTGAGTTAGGAAGAATTATTTGTGACAGAAAATAGGGAAAATGATCTATATGTTCAGAACAAACAGCTTTTAGTCAATGTTGATGTGAGCAGCTATGCAGCAGATATAAATTAGTTTGAGAAAAGTTTTAGTTGTCTTTTTTTCGGAAGCCTTATTTAAAAACTAAATTTTAATTTGAAGTAGTTTACGCTATTTTAATAATTTACACTAGCTAAAACAAGCCTTCCCTCCTACATTGAATAATAATTCAAATTTATTTTCACAGCTGGCTTAACCTTCAAATGCTTTAAAGTGCGAAAGACACTCAACTTAAATATGTTGGTGTTGGTTACATGTGATAATCCCTTAAGTATAGAATAATTGTGCACTCACAACATTCCCTTCCCTTGCTTGCTGTAATAAGTTGTCTGAAATATTGTGCCCGTCTAACCCAAGTGTACGTAAACTTACCGTTTCGTCGGTAGGAAATTAGCTTCCTGTTCGGGGGTGGATGGAATAGAAGGAGCAGAAAAGTTTCTAAATTATTCGCACCTAACGACAGTTGCGTGTGACACCGCTGTCAAGTGCAAATATCATTCCGGCCCACTGGTAGGCTGGTGGGTACGACGCATTTCTGTCGAAACTTCGGTCAACCGAACCCCGGCGGCTTTTAGCGCGAAAGCCCCGAAACACCGTTTACATTAGCGCACACTGCTAGCAGTAGGTCAGCAAACCTTTTCCACCAAGCGAAGTGGCGTTCCGTTTTCTTTGCCCTCACTTTGTGATTCCTGCCCGTACGTAGGTGTTCTATATGAAATCGTTTTCAAACACACAAATGACAAAGTTAGCGAAGGAGTTTGCCATGAAAGGGGGGCTTGATAGAGCAGAGTCAAAAAATCCCTTTTAAATATGAGCAACGCAGCGCCTCTCGGGACGAGGAAACCTCATCGCTCAAGTCGTTAAACGCTGCCCATAAAACGTGCCTTGTGTGTGTAGCTCACGCACCCGCCAGGTGGACGGAAGGGAAGGAGAACAAGAAACACCGTTGGCGGCAAATTTTCTTTGATTACATGAAAGGTAACGCACAGCGAATAGGGGAAAAGAAACGCGCTCGGTTCGCTACTCTGCAACCAAAAAAGCATAACAGCAAAAACAAAACCAACACGCACAAAAAAAAACATGCCACCGGACGTGTTGTTTCATCTCTCCCACACCGCCCCGACAAGACACTCTATCTCGCTCTTGCACACACTCTCTTTGTCCCGTCGAGGCAGCGTCGGTGCGACGTAACCGAATCACGGGGTGTCATTAATACTTTTTCAATTACGACACACTTTTTTATGCAAATCCAACAGACAAATTAAATAAAAACACGCAAAATTAATTCCCGGTCGTGTTGCAGCATTTGAAATGAATATTTCGTACCCACCCCGCCCGAGGGCACTTCGTACCGCAGCCGCCGCCGCAGCCGGGAAGACATGAGCCGAGGATGAAGGTGGTCGTCGTCGTCGTGTTGCCGGTGCCACCATTGAAAGTGAATCAATTCCGTGTCCAAACGTTCTGCGGGGGTTGTTTCCGTCTCCGTCCGTGCAGGCTTCGGCCGGGAATTATGCTCGCTTTTATTACCATTTGACCACCAGGGAACGTAATGCCAACGTGAACGCGTGGCGCTAGGCTTCTACGCCGGTAAGCGGTTCGGAAGTTGTTCGTGGTTAAACAAAACAAAACAAAAAAATGTAGCAAGCAACCTCCAAGTCTTTTGTGGTTCGCAAAAAAAAAAACGCTGCCCGTGTGTTGGTGGCTACGGCTTTTGCGGTGGTGCTGGTGGTGTATGGTGTTGGTTCACCAAACTTGTTGAAGTGTTTTTGCTGCCAGTGCTATGATACTTTGCTTAGGCAAGTTTTCTGCTGGGGCAGTTCAAACCATGGTTTGAAGTTTTATGGACGCATGGAAACGCGTCGCTGTGCATGCATGGAAGAAGTTTCAAAAAGCGCCCAATCGTGGAAAGTGTGCGGCATGCTCTTTCAGTGTACGGCATACATTTTTCTACTGTCAGTCACCTCCGTAATCGAAATCAGAGAATGGGTTATTTTTTTAATTCAAAGAAAAGGGGCTAACAAATATTCATATTAATACATGTCACGATCTACAAAGTTACATTGCATGTGGAATTTTGTTTTAAAAAAAACGATGCATTTCAACATTTACGTTGTTTCTTCAGTGTACATAGAATTGATAACTGAAGACAATTTTAAACATCTAAGTCAGTCTTACATATATTGTGTTATACTTCTCAGAGTTACAGTAAAGATATAGTCAAGACATATTTTGAGCAGTAAGTTATGTGACCTACTTCCAGGCAGCAGCAGCAGCAGCAGCAGCAGGAAGAAAGAAATCCAATATAGTACGTGAGGGCCTCCATCCAGAGGCAAACTCTCCAGGCGAAATGACCATCCTTTGCCCATTTCGGTAAAACATTTACTAGGCTTCACCAAACAACGGACTCGGAAATCGTGAGCATTCATTAATTAGCTTTGCCGGCAATAAAATACCATCATAAAAGTGGCCGATAAATAAAATCTCTGTTGCACGGGAAGGGCAATTGTGCTGATGTCGATGCGATGCAGGAGCGAGTGGTGCAAAAAACCATTTTATTCATTTGATTGCATGTTAGACAATATATAAAACGATACTCTGAACCTAAAACCATAGCAATAGTTTCGAGGAATGCTGCCGAGGGTTACGTGTAACGAGACGATCCTTTTATAAAAGGAAATAGTTTCATTACACAAATGCATCAGCGTTAGCTTTCTTTTGTCTTATGCATAATTGAGCAGAGCATCTCGGGGAGAGTGTAAATAGTTCTTTCACCGTTTCTGCTCTAGCTGCTAGCTGTACCACCTCGCAAGCTACCGTTTTGCACATTCCTTTCACTCCCCGCCAGCCACCGGTGCGATGTTTGAGCAATGCAAATATTGGCGCAACAATTTAATTAGGGATGAATTATGAGGGTTAAATAATATCTTAATTCGTGCGACTGGGCTGGTGCTGCTGCAAGCACGGGTACTTTAACACACTGTCGGGTCAGTTTGCTTTAGCACTGTTTGGTTAGAATTGGGCGCTTGCTTTGCGCTCACTCACTGAAATGGTGCGTTAAAAAAGAACAGCTATAATTAACCAGTGCGCAACGAATTGTTGGAAGGATGTAAGATTTTTTTTTGCTCATTTTTCTTAGAATTGGTTAAATCAACAAGGATGGATAGACACACAGGACGGATAATGTTCTTTTTAGTAAAATGACGATCAGCTAAAAACAAATCGATCTTGAAATGATCTTTTTCTACTGCTCCATCGAACCGAACTAATAGAAATAGAACTCTGAAATACCTTGGTAGAAGTGAAGAAATTCAGCAAAAGCCACATTTTAGTTGAAAACAGTGATAATATTGGTAAACAGTCAATTTGCAAAAATATTGAGATGAATACTTTTTTTATCCCTTATTAATTGAAAAATACTAAAACAATTTACAGTCCGAAAACGTTGTTTGCTTATCGCATCAAATAACTAACCAACACGAGCACTAAAAATAATATAAATAAATCATTCCCATTACTCACCGCTTGCACCCGCGTGCATCGCAAATGCTAATCAGGAACGAATAAACCCTCGATGCACGTATGTAAATGCATGTCCTTCCCACCGACCCTCGCTAAAGCAAGGGGTCTAATGTCAAGCAAGGCGTTCCGCAGGCCAGTTAAAATGAGTGGAGCACCAAGAGAAATAAAACATATTTTCCCATCCCGGCATCCCGGTGGCATTGTGGGCACGGATGCAAGGCAGACATGAAAGGCACACACACACACACACACAGAAGCTAACACATTTTCATTGTGTTCTACACACGCAGCGTGCACGAACGATGAAGAATGTTTTATGGTGAACTTTGGGCCAGTCGTTATAATTTACAGAAATAATGAGAAGCCCGGAACGTGTGCACAACCCAGGCCGTGCATCCGGTATGGTGGCGAGCTGCAAACCGGGGTTGGGAAGGGGGAAGCAGGTCGCTTGGTCGGTTGAACGCAGGGGAGGGGCGAGCTTTTCCTGATAAGCATATCGGTCGTTTCCTAATTAAAAAACTGTCAGTGTTTGAGGTCAGTGCTTTCGAGGTTTCTCTCGGCGGGGTCCGATTCTGTCTGTCGCTGTGTGAGTGTGTGTGTATATGTGTGTTTTTGAATGGCATGTTGAAGTGCCTTTTTCGGGTAAAATAGCCTTATTTGCTTTGAGTGTATGTCGCTCGCTCTCTTTCTAGCCCGTCTGCCCCCAAATCGGTTCGTTTAAACCTGCGGCACATGGGAAAGCTGTTTTTTTTATTTGAATTTGTATATGTGCGCACTAGAGTTTTAAATTATTGCCCCAAAGGCGTACCGAGAAGCAGCAAATGCCGTTTGTGCAATGGTAAAGATAAATGTAGGAATTGAATTTACGTCGCCCCCGATAAGACTTGAAATATAATTAATTCACGTCTAAAAGGGAAGTAAAGTTTATTGAGAGCTATTAAAAACCAGTGAGCTGAAGCGCATGGTAAGTAGGATGAGTGATGAAACATAAAATTATCGTTCTGAGACACTTTACCGAGATTGAAGAGAAAATAGCATTGTACCAGTCTGCCTTGCCGAAACAATGTTGTATTCAGTTAATAAACCGGTTATTTTTTGTAACGCGAAAAAATAATGCAGCCATACACACTCAAACAGTATTTTTCTCCCCCTCCGCTTGCAATAAAACCCATTATCGACAATTACGAACGATGACAGGAAAGTAATGCTGTAATTTCGTAGCGTCGCTTAATCCTCAGTCCGATGTTTCCCATCACACGCACCCGGAAGCCATCGTTTGTCGAGAGAAGCGATCATTCGGGGACGATTTAATCTTATTTTCTGCCGCAAGCGATTGAAAACCGAACGGATAATACACACATACGTATGTGTGAGTGTTCGCGTTCATACAGAACCTCGAAAAGAAAAATCGAACCTTTGGTCCGCCACGAGATCAGGCCGTGTCGATAATAAATGAAGCGCAATGGCGCAACCAGCGTGTGCAGATGGACAGTCGATGGGTGAAACGGGCTTTTGTAATTACGTGGAAGTGTTTTTTGTGTGTTTTTTTCTCTTCTACCCCATGCGCACACAACACACACACACAGCACAGCTCCGGGGTCTGTAATAATGTGTTTTTTTGTTGTCTTTGCCTTTGCTTTTCCTACATGAAACATAGAACCACAGCTTGCAGTAACATAGGTTGTAGCGAGCGTTTGTAATAATGTCCGCGGAAGACGCTTGATAGAGGCTATAGATCGATTTTTAATGGCAGACTGGGGCGTACCTTTCCCCGATTGCAAAGGGGATTATGTTTCCTCCTCCCATTCTAAACCATCCTTTGCAAAGGGCTCTCAAGATGAAGCGTCAAAGTATCTTATGTTTGTGCCCCTAGCGGTCTACAGCATTCAGTGGAAGTGCTTTTCATTTTTATTTTAGGATTACACCTTACGGAACTTCTTGTAGAACGAACGATAACAAAAAAAATACCCCTCGTACTCACAAACCTGCCCCGGGGGTGGTTTTATTTCCCTTCAGGGAAGATCGTTACAGTCCCATTAAAATTAATGCATTGAAAATAGTGTCGCTGCACTTAAGTGGCACCGCTGCACCGAGGCAGCGGTATCGTTTTTCCCATGCACCACCATGCTGCTAGCGTTTGCCGGTGCTGACAATTTACTACAACCCGCGACTTGTATCAGCACGACCTGCTCGGCTCACCTTTCCGTGCAGTGCAAGCAGCCGCAGTAAGGCTCGCTCCTCTCCCCGTGACAGCGTGGGCGAGAGTGTGCGTGTGTGAGAGAGAGAGAGAGAAAATAAAATAGATTGCGATTAAAAATTAATTGTTTGCAATGCACTCGACGTTTAAATGTCAATTTGCCGGCAATGTGCGCTCGCCGTACGGAACGCCTCCAAGCGCATGTTCGCCTAACGCTTGCCTGAAACTGATATATAACACTCGCTACTGTAACGATGGGCGCTTGCGGATCCTCCTCCGTCCCGATAAGACGATAAGATGTGTTTACCCACAGTGTATGTGTGTGTGTGTGTGTATATGTTGGCTTTTGAGAAATGCTAGCTCTTAAGGCAACGATTGCTGGAAGCAGCAGCATGAGGAGTGGTTGGTGAGAATGAAAATTGAAATTTATTCGCATCTGCTGCCATTTCGGTTGCAAAAATTGCCACCTCGAGAGGCGAAATGGAGAGCAAACAGCACAGCCAAAAAAAAAAAAGAAAAATAATCTATTATTATGCTCAAGTGGGTGGTACACCGAAGAAGGTGCACCGAATCGGGCCACGGGAACAAAACCGCGATGAAAACACATCGATAACGAACTATCAGGATCAGCTTTAAAAATGTCGTAATTCTTGCTGCGCTCCCCCTGCGACCCATTTCGGTGTCGTTTACCATCAAGTACACTCTTTTTCTCTCGGCGGTGGCGGCAGTCTGTTTAAAATAAGTTATCTACGCTAAACAGGCATCCTCGAAAGCGTGCCAAGCATAGGACGCAAAAAAAAATCCGCCCGGGGGAGAATGTCTTTATTGCCGTCGTGATCGTGTGGCCCCGAAGAAAAGTCGGCGACGAAATTAAAGAAGAAAGACGGAAAACAGGCAAACTGAAGGAAATATAAACCATGTTTTGTCAGTGAAGGATATCTTCCCAAAACCTATTTTGGGTGTGCGTTGAAGGAAAGGAATGGAAAGAAGAAGAAAAAAAATTGGAACAGACAACAAATCATAAATTTTATTGCCAAACCTCCGGCTATTGTTTGGCGTTTGTTTTGCCTTTTTTGTCGAAGTGAAGATCTTTCTTGCTTCCGTTTTTTTATCGAGCGAGCGAAACGCGGGCCTGCTTTGGCTCCCGAGACGAACCGGGATGAATGTTTTGTAGCATGGAGAGCGAATGATCGAGCTAGAGGGTGAGACAGCTTTTTGCTGCGCTGCACCGCACGAGAGCGCTGTAATATATCAGCATCATAATAAGGCGGGAGAATAGTATTTCGATTGCTGCACGGACGGGGTAGTTAAACAGAGCAGAGCGATCAACGGCAACAGCACTCCAAAAACACGAACAACCAAATGGATGGACCATCTTGTCCGCTGTGTAACATTTCCTGAAGGTTTGTTTCTTGCGTCGGGATTGTTTCAGATGACAAGCAGCCACCACCAACTGACTACAGTGGAGTGGCTTTTACTGGCGCTTGTGTGCGCTTCCCTAGCAGCAGGACGTGATTTTTTTCCCTACCACCATATTCCCCTTGCTCCCCAATTTCCCATTGAAAAGATAGTCTTGTTGACCCCGAATGCAACCACGTTCCAAATTTGTTCCACTCGATGACATTTCAACTGCTACACGTTCACTTGCAGCCGTGGCTGGACTGGTTCGCTCGTTTCTGTACGCTCGATTGTAGTGCAAGTTAAGTTTTATCGTGCAACCCGCTTCGGTACGATCTGTTTGCTGCATTGTTGGGATGGATAAAAAACAACCCCCGGGAAAGTGATTTCGGTGCAACTGGCTAGTGTTTTGGGTATAAAATAATGTTCACGACGTGGAAAGAATATCGAATTTCGTGCAAGAAACAACATATTTACACTTTACTCTTGTTAAATAGGATTCTTTCTTTTCAACAATTAACTACCGATGATAGAAATAACAAAACCTCCCTTACGTTGCCGATATTTAACCATATTGTTCAGATAAAACAATTAAAACAAATTACAGCACGCGAAACCACACCACATCAACGCATTCAACTCATGTTCAAACTTTATCACTCAAAACTCAATCCCACTCTGCTTGCGTTTAAGTGCACAAGTATGTCTCAAGTGGTGGGTGTTTGGTGTGTAGCAGTTAAGTAGACAAATGCTCTTACTCTTACTTGTCGCTCATTACACTGGAGTAGATTGAAACTTTGAAGTAGGCTGAGTCCTCCTCTTTTTAGGCGAAGAAACGCGATGCATAGTAATTATTCCATCATTACCAGCTCAAAACTTAAGCCTCTCGAAAGCTTTCAAAAGTGCTTGAATCGAGAAATTCTTAAAGGTGCGAGTGAGTTTGGTTTGCCTGAAACCGTCCGTTTAAATTCATCATAATGTGATAACCATACTTGTGTTTCGAAGTAAATTCAGAGCTTCTGTGGCCTTCCTAAAATCATCAACAAATGTTAGGAAACTTCAACTACGGTGTTGTTTTTATAGAAGCAATGACATTCGAAAAAGAAGGTATTAATATTTTCTCATCAACAATCATGTTTCAAGTGTTTCAAGTGTTTCAAGTATTGAGTTTAAATGAAGTTTCTTAAAGTGAAAAGATTAATAGTGCAGCGAGCTATCTTATGAACCACTCCGTAGTGCACAAAGTGGACGAACGCACAGTTTGCTTAATTTCATAAACCAATCACATAACGAGTTGATAAGATGACATCTTCAGCCGATATGTGCGGCATGGCGCCGAAATCCCTTAAGCCCGTAAGCCGCCATGTGGTGTACGAACAACGCGATTGCGTTAAACAATTACGCCAAAACCTTGCCGGCTGTCGTTCGATGGCACGATGCAACTGTTGGATTCGCCGTCGCTCATTAATCCCCAACCGTCCACTCAAGCCGTGAACGTGGACGTGAAGGAGGCTTAAGCAGTCAAAGACTGTCCCGAACCGAACCGGCACTACCGCTCCCCTTTATCGTGGTAATTATGGTACGCACCGGCGAAAATCTTAAGCTAGGTCGAGGGCTTTTCCAACAGCCGTCCGTTTGTCGGACCCGCTTCGACCACATACGACGCACAGTGCGTTTCAATTCGCAAACTGTCCGAACCTCTCAAACCCGCTACATCCGCGTAGAGGGAGAGGTTTCGGTCCTTCGCCAACCGGGTCCGGCCCACCGAACCTGGCGACCATTATTTTATTCATTATCGTAATGGTTTATGGTTATACATGGCAAATTAGCATAGATTAGGGAATTGGGAGCAATAATGTCCATAACAATAACAGCAATCACTTTATGGTGGACGGGCCATCGCTGTTCCGGGTTTGCTCGGTGGGTGGGTGCAGCTAGGGAGTGTCTCTCCTCACACTGACACCTCGAGCTGGCAAGACCGCGGTGGTCATCACTCTGATGGAACGGAGAGCTTGTACCAACTTCCCAGGTGAAGGCAACCACCCGGAAGGACCTGTCAGTGGGAATGAAATGTTCACCGTGCGTTGCTGACGTACCCGCACGATGGTTGCCATCGTCCCACGGGAGGCGCAGAAGGCGAAGGTCCTTAAGAACAACGCGACATGGCTTCCCCGCTTATTGGAATTTACAATTCGCTTGCGCGGTGGGGTGGTTTTTTATCGCAAATTTTGATCGACTCCAGTTTGACAATATCGCTGCAGCTGGCAAAGAAACCGTGAGCATTAAGCTGCGTTATGCCACCATTTAACGACTTTCTTTTCTATCTTTATGTGGTAAATCATATTTATTTGCGCAGCGGGCCTCTTTTTATCCCAGCGGCAAAAAAAGCGAAAATAAAAAAAAAGAAAGATAACGTTTGGAATGCTTCAATTTTTACGGCGCCCAACTTTATACGCCCTCCAAAATGATACGCGCCAGCTCATTTCTGAATACTTTATGTTGGTTGATAAATTGTTTTACCCAGCACTCACTCCATTCATCCGTGGGCACGTGGTGGAAAGTGGGAAGCCGTGTTTCGCGTTCGTCCCAACGGCCCAGTACCAGGGGATTGGCAAAAAGGGTGAGCGATCGGATGTGGAAAGTTTTAAATTGAATATTTTCCCCCGCTAGCTAAGGAAGTTGGCCGGCACAATAGGGAGAAGAATGTAAAAAACAAATCTCGCGCTCAAATTGCAAAACACGGCCGAACCAGTTCGATGGACCTGGCTTGCTGTAGGACAGAACGCAAGAACGCACGGGGAAGAACCAGGCTCGCCCGGAACGGCTCCAACCGGACCTGCAGGATAATGGGAATTTATATTAAATCTCATCCACATCGTGCCAAGGGCGTGCAAGCCATCCTGCAACTGGGTTTGCAGGAAAGAGTTCATGTGAAAATGTCAGGTTCAACGATCATCAGACAGGGGGGGGGGCCCTTAAGTCGAGCCGATCCGCTTCATTTTTCACTTCACCCACTGAACGCTTGAGACGGTGAGTTGAATAAGAAAATTATGCTGCAAAAGAGCGCCTGGACCTGAGACCTGAAGGTTGACTGTACTGTTTTTCAATTACTGAAAACTTTCACTATCCCTCCGTTGGTCCTCGTTGGAAGGTAGAAAAAGAAGGAACGCCTTCAGGGGAACGCCTTGGCTTCATGGTTGATAAGACGGGATCAGTTTCATCGGTTGCTGGAAGCGTGGTTGCTTAGCTGTTTGGGTGTTGCTGGTTGCTTGGAAGAAGATGTTTTGCACGGAACGGTAAGACTGATGTGGGTCATGACGCTAGCGTTGCATAGGTCAGCAGGTGGTTAGGGCTTACGGGCAGGTGATGCTGATCAGGGCACTGCTTCAATTTGCATTCTCATGCTCAACAAGTCATCTTACCTGTATGGGAATAAATTGTACACTAGCTGTTGAATGGCAATGGTGGTTGTATTACATGAAATACATAATTTACATGAACTTTATGTCATTATAATAGTTTTCACACGCTTTGAATCGAAAATAAACTGTCGCAATGATACATTTTACTAATGCATAAAAAGAAACAGATTTTTGGTTTGGTTATGAAATGAATTTTGGTTTGGTAATGTGAAAAATAACTAATAGTTATACATACTTTAAGATATCTCTTCAGCATACAACGCTTGCTAGAAAGGCATAAACATTTCACCTAGCCCATTTAAAACAAGATAGACAGCTTGACAAGTGATTGTGCAAGTTGTGTTAATCTACCGTCGTAAGCTGCCTGACTTGCGCGTGTTCGCGTTCGTCACGACGCTGCCATTGCACCATCGCTCAGCCTGCCGAGCAACTGTCAACGTGCAAGCGGAAAAGGTGCCTTAACTACACCATTACTTCACTGTAACTACAAGTAAGCAAAAGTAGACCTTCATGTTGAAAACTTTTCCCTTTTTAACTCACATTCAACCAAACTGTCAACAGTTTCTTTGCTTTTGCTCCATACTTAATAGTGATTATTTCTGCACGGGTTTTTTTTCCCTCCTTTATTTCCATTTTATACCTCAACCATTGCTGCTTCCCGGGAAAGGTTCCAGCAAACATCGACACCGGGTAAACAGCCCGGTACCTTCACTTTGACGTGCGAGCGTTCTATATGATGTGCAGCGGCATAATTAAATGAGACATCAGACTGCCGCAAAGCCGTGAGACGTTTCGTCAACAGAAAATCCACTATTCGTTATGCATGGGAGGGCAAAAACAACGGGTCAGGGGCTGCTACCTTCTACCAACACAAAGCGTAGCAAAGAAATAAACAAAACAAAAAATACTTTTTAGCTTGTGTCTCTTGACAGTGCGCGTTTTTCTTTCCACTTTAGTGGTTTGTCGGGTTACCATTTCGTTACCGCAGTTCGCCGTACTTGTCGTGCGAGAGAATCTCAAGCCTGTTGAAAGTGGTTTCTCGCTTATTTGTGAGGGATGTGATGAAAGTATTAGAGGAAGCAACCGGGGACGGGAAAGTAGTGCAGCACAAAGTGTTACTTTGATACCTGACGAGTGATGGATTCATACTGACAAGCTGTTTATGAACTTTTCTTACCACTTGACATTACAGAATTCACTGAAATAATTTAATCAACGATCCATCAGACAAAAGCATCACTGGAAGGCTTAAATTTTTTTTTAAAAAAATAATTGGCATGAAGTGAAGGTTAATTAAATGTGAATAATGCTACGCCCTAAGTGAGTGCAATAAAGTGTACGGCTCGTTATCATAATTTTTTAAAATACTGTGAATAAAAACTAAACTGCTTATTTCATTCAATTAATAGTACACATAAAATTGCGCACCAGTCAGAGGTACACTTACAGTTGTAGCACTGGCTTATAAAAAAAAGTTTCATGGATTTATCTACTCTAGTGTGGCTATAGGGCAATTACAAATTATCAAAATGTTGTTTGCAAAGAAAAAAAATATGAATAGCATATACATCAATGGCTTAAGGAGGCAAAACTAAGCATTTCCTCACAAACAACAACTTCAACAACCATAGCAAAATATGCTCTAAAAGCGAGATCGAAAGCGTACCGTAAAACCTACACAAATGAGCAACAAAGCAAATGGTAACATTTTGCGCATCTTTTTTTTAACCTGCAGTCGGTTTCATTGAAACATGGATGCTCAGGCAATTCTCTAAATTCCATTCCACCTAAAAGACTCGCGCCTAGCAGATGCTTCCACTAGCTGCTGGTCAAGTTTCACTGGTGCAGCGTGGCAGTATATTGCAGTATTTTAACGTTGCAGCTGCATCCGCCGCTTTGCTTCAGCTGTGAATTGAATAGAATAGGAAGAGAACCGGAGATAGTGGTAAGTAGGGTAAGGAATTTTCAGCGCACTACAATGCAATGGACATTCTCGAGTGGCGTTGATAAATTTCACTTGACCGTTTTACTTGCTGTTGGTTTGCACGCGGATTTTCTTTTACTGTTCCCATCGCAGTTGTGTGTGTTTTTTTTATTATTTTGGTTTGGATTCTCGATGGACAAAGCTACGAGCCAGGGTAATATTGGCAGTAAATACAGCCTCTCGCAGGGGGCGGAAGTGAGTTAAGCGAGGTGCCACTTGCGCCACAGCCAGTAAGCTCAAGTGAGCCACAGAGTGGACAACAGTATTCCTTCAACCAGTGTTGAAGCACTTGTGTTCTAAAGTGTTTGGTGTGCGGTGCGGTGTTTTGTCACGTTGGATTGTTTTGATGGTGAAGAAGTCACGGATACGATGATCGTCTTGTGTCAGTTTATCCGATGAATTTGTCCCTAGAGCAAACACTTTCAACAAGCATAAGCGTTTGTATTGCTGGTTTTCAAAATCATGTTCAGATTAATGTTTTTATTTTTTCTTAAGGAAAGGAACAAGACATAAACAATCAATATACCTTGTTGATTGCAATATCTCTTTCATCACATATTATTGTACAGAAATAAATGATTTTTTCCTTCACTCACTAGTAACATAAAGCGTCTTCAGTTACATTGTTTTAGTTACATTGGAAAAAAATAGTTTTTATTCAAACTGGAAGCGCAGGAAGTTCTGATACCGTCAGCAATGCAACTGGAATGCAATAATGCTCCCTGACAGTGGTTCAATACTTCAAACCTAGTAACATTTGCAACGTCTTTACAATGTCACTTATTCAGCATGCTTTAAAATGGACAAGAAACCCTTTGTTTGGTTAGTGCAGAATGTAATATGTTATGTATAAAACAAACAAATTTATTCCACACGATGAATATCCCGTCCTATCGGTGGTCAAGATTATCTAAACGATTGAAATACGCGTTTGCTCGTTTCGATTCGCACGCAATTAAACTCCCAATTAAATGCTTCCTGCTCTCCGGGCACCTTCCCTCTTTTACGCCCGGGTCAAGATATCGGATACACTTAATTGAATCATATGCCCCTTTTTTCCTACGCTGCTTTCACCCGCTGCCTTATTTTACCCCCGTCTCTGCGTCATGTGCTTCCCTGTGTGTCCTCCGATGATCCTTACAGCAGTTATAGCAGCGTGTAACCGGTTCCGTTCGCAAACGGACGATAGCGTCACCGTGTGTTAATAGCACGATAATCTTTTAAGCTTGGTATCATAATTAACACGCATTGCTTGCCGGTGCTTCCCTGCCGCAAGACACAAGACGACAGCAGCAGCAGCTAACAAGAAAGAAGAAAAAAACTGTTCACTTAATCACTGAGCCGGTTTAAATAGCCGAACGGTCATTGTGTGCCTAGCCGTGCCCGACATGGAGGAAAAGCCCGGCACCGAAGACATAAATACGTTTGCAGTGAAAGGGAAATCCTGGTCCTCGGACGGATGCGAAGGGGAACCAGCGAACCCGATCTGTGCGACCCTTGTCGAGCTGTCACCTATCGCCAACCATCGTGTTGCGCTTATCGGGCGATGCAAATCGCGAGCTGGGGAAGGAAAAAAATACGCCGGGCAAGGCACCACGGGTTTAGATCAGAAGTTGCGAGGACGGGGACACGGATGGTGTACCTTATGCTAACTGCACCCGCGCCATAAACATCTCATTTGTGAGCTTGAACGCTTGGAATGGAGGGAGAGTAAGGAAAAAAGCTGCAGCACTCGAAGAGCGAATTAATTTTGCGAATGTACGGTGCAGGAGGACGTGTAACATATAGAGCATTCGAGTATGTTCGTCGCGTGTGCCTTGAGGCGTGAATGGGTATGTGTGGGGCTGTGAACATGTGTTAGGAAGAGCTGGATGAAGGGTAAAGCGTGTAACAGCGAACGGACGATGCAGTGTCTGTGCCATCCATCTATCTATTAGGATGTGTCCCGATCCGGGTACGGTATGCATATTTAACGGTCAGCGTATAATCTTGTTACTACAAGCGCAGCAAACGACTGGCCCGGCAGGAGATACATTTTGAGAAAAAAGTGCATGGTGGAAGGAGAATGGCATGTAAAGTGGTAAAAAAATCATTTTCTCCTTAGCATGTTGAAGTTTTCTCTTTAGTTGTTTTCTTTTCTTCTTTTGCTTGATTAAACAAATATTTTTTATATATTAAATTTTAATTTTAAAACCACCTTGTTATAGAAAGAATATTTGCAAAATCTCGTTGTCATTTTATCGACAAGTGAAACTGTATTTAATATTTGTAACGGTGGAGGTCTCCTGCTGATTTGTAAAAATTCTTCTTTTTGTCCTATACGTCACTCTTAGAGTGAGCAAGAGTCGCTCTCTCTCTCTCTCTCTCTCTCTCTCTCTCTCTCTCTATTTCGCGCTCTCTTTCTCTGTCTCACTATCACTTTATTTTTCTCTCTCTTGCTAGTTATTAGTCAATTATTATTTTAATTTATTATCTTTATATTTCATGTTGTTCTATGCTTAATGGTACGCATTGTGATGTAATGACAATTTTTCTTATTGTTTGAGGACTTTTCGTCAAATTATCATTATTTTTTTGTCGTTAGCCTGATAATACCATCAAAAAACATAAAGGTGTGTATTCCTTTTTCCTAAGCATGGATCTAGTGTTAGCAAAATAATATGCCTTTGTTTTTCTTCTTCTGAAAATCAACTATACATAACACGTGGTTCTATATTAAACATGAACTTCTACGAGTATGCTACTATGGATTATTTTGTGTGCTAATTTAACATAAATGCTCCAATGCGCCATCCTTATTCTAGTTTGTTTGCCCTAACTATAGTATTCAACGTATTACACGCGTCATAAATTGCTTTGATGCTTTGTTTTAGAATTGTACCGCAACGGATTGTACTCATTAAAAAAAAAAACTACTCACAATGAGATATGTTGATTGCTCTGACCACTCCACCATACTCCACTCACTTGCCGTGCCAACACCAGCTGCTAGTGGAGCAACTTTTGCTCAGCAACTGTACCGACGGTTCATCCTCACATCATTCCGAACCGTTTGCAGCACTTTCGCGCACACTGCTATTCCATTTTACAACTTGTATCGCTTCGCCGTGTCCAAAACCCCCCGTTCCTTGTTTCACCGACGCACTGCTCCGTTTTGCAATACACGTGGGTGGGTGTGTGTGGTTGTTTCCTTTTTTTCTCTCTCTTCATACATGCTTGTGGGTGGCTACTGCACTGTAGTCGACTTTTTGCTATTGCAAACTCCCCAGCTCCAAGCGTTCTGCCAGATCGGCATGGGGTCTCTTCTCCCGGGCGAACGTCCAACGATAAGGCCCGATATTAAATTAAATGAGTCCACAGCACAGATGAGTGATAAAGTAGATTGATGACGGGTGATGGGTATGACGAAGTTCCGGCCCTGTGTGTGTGTGTG
>AXCO02006458.1:0-18407 GCA_000473525.2 Anopheles melas | reverse complement strand
TTTTTTTTTTGTTTGTTGATAACAGTTCGCCCGAGCGTGAAAGTGTTGAAGGAAAAGGTAAACAAACCAAGCAGGGAAGGTTTAGTGTGGCGTTGTGAGTGCGGTACTGGTGGTTCTGCCGAAAGGGATCAAATGGTTCAAGTGAGGATCGCAAATGCGAAAGTGTGCGTCAAGTGACGTCAAGCTTAACGAATGAGTGTCAAGTGTGTGCAAAACCAAACGTCACTTGGACGGAATTTCCAATGTTTTTAGTGTGAATTTGGCCAAACCAGTGTAGAAATATTTCAGCTAACTTGTACATAAAAACAGCTTATCTTAACGTCAGCATTGAGCGATCGCCGCATTATCGATCAATTAGCAATGCTCCGTGTTGATCAGTGTTGATTTGTGATCAATCTAACTCGCACACCGTAACCTTCAACTTGGATCGTGTGACAGGGGGACTTCCGCAACACACCGTTGTGTATGTGAGCATTCTTCTACATGATAAGGTTTGAGAACATGACAACCCCGTTGCATTCCCGGGGCTCGCGAGTGTATGCGATCGCGACAACCGCAAGATAAAGACGGACGTGCAGACAGCTTGTCAAAGATAAACGTGTCACGCAAAAGCGAAGCTTCTCACAAGCCGGTTGTTGTTGCGTGAAGCATCTTCCGTGTACTGTATTCTATGCTTTTGTGTTCGCTTGTTAACCTTTCTTTCTGGAAAACATCTAACAGCGGTAGCGATCAAACACATGCGCACGTGAACCGGTGAAATAGTGCGGAAGTTAATCTCTCGTTGAGAAATAGCTTTTTGGGGTTGATGAAGCTCTTCGTCTTCCTGTGATGTGATGATGCGACGCTGACAGTGCAATTGGCTGATACGATCGTACCGCGGCGTTACTCCAGTTCCCAAGTGAACTCTCCCGGCCTACGGCCTTAACGGTAACGTTCGATGTCAGCAGGGAGGCACCGTGGTCGAAATGTCGGACACCGGGCGCGTCTCGAAAACGAAACGAAGCTGTGAAGGTTGTGACCCTCCCCGAGTGATCTCGATCATTTACACCGCACCGTTCTGGGTTTTTGGAGTGATGAATGAAGGCACCAAAAGGCCCCTTGCGGGCTTGGAAAATTCATCTCCCAGGCCTCTCTCTCTTTTTTGCCGCCCATTCTTCTGCTTCCTTCGCTCAAAAGGCCACCGCCTTGGGTGCAATTTGTCCGCCGCGTCGCGGTGGCGGTCACCTCTTTTACTACGGCTCATTATTGCAATTTAGAGGTGGTTTCTTTGCCCGACCGCTTTGGCCCCGTCGTTGCACCACTCAGTGTCGTGGGCGAGTGAGCCGAAAGCATAAAAAGCGAGTGAAATAAAATCAGATAGATTTTTCATTGCGATTTCTTTTATAGTTTTGTTAGAGCCCGGGTTTTTACTTCGCAACTACTGCTGCATGATAGCGTCTGCATTTAGTCTCTTCTTGTCTCAAAGTGGCTTAAGCCCCTCGTTGAATGAAGGCGGCAATGGGTGTGTGTGTGTTGGGTGGTAAGCAGCTCCCATTTTTTTATTCACTTGCTCGTGACGAAAACGTGAGAAAATTGCTAATCGTCGTCCCTGGGTGCGCGATTTGTGCGATTCGCAAATGAAAGGCGACGCTTGAGAATAATAAGGGTTGAAAAATCGTATCGCTCACAAAGTGGCACACAAGGCTGTCCCAGTCAAAGGGGTGGGTGACGGTGATGGACAGTGAAATGTATGTGAAATTGAGGATGAGAACTGCCATGTACCAGCGCGTCTACGTGCGCTACCTCCCACGCACTGTAATTTGGTGTTAATAGCCAACGGGTGCCCGGGTGGGTATGATCGGTACGGTTCTTTAATTTCGGCACAGTAAGGTTCATGTACACCCGCGTTTTCGAAGTGTACGTTGCCCCGAGCGGGTGGTTGCTGGTTTATTGCACCTACATGATGCGGTCATTTACATGCCCCTGGTGCCCTGCGTGGAGGAATGTACTGCAGTGGTGACAGCAGAGGGAGTCGCTTCCTTGGTAGATAGTGGTGTTAGCAGTGGTTAAATAGAACGTACCGTATTGTGTGGGCTACTTCCAGAGCATGTGTTATGTTTCGATTGCAATAGGTGAAACAATGTATCGAAGGTGTGCGAGTGGTCAACAGCACGTGCCGTGCGATTGTGTAGAAAATGTAATATGGTGCAGTGATGACAAAAAAGTAAAGAGTGCATAACAAGGGAATGGTATTTTAAGGGATTTAATACAAGTAAAATAAAAAATCTGTATTAAGAAGTGATACACAAATGGAGACAAATAATTCTATCTCTGTGGCTCTACGTGGTTTGTGTCTCGGATGAAAAGCGCCTAAAGTTATGCCCAATGTTATGTATCCTATGTTATGTATGATTCTTACATGGGAATGTAAAATCAAACTAACCAGTAAAACACATGAATTCATTAACGCAAATGAATTACTTTAGGTAAAACTCAATTGTTACATTTTGGCTTGATACAGTACAAAAATGTATATATAAGGATAATTTAAAAGTTAAAATATGATCGGGTTTGTTCTTAGATTCTATTTTGATGATTCATTATACGAAGGAAATATTACTTCCATGGTACTTCCTTGAGAATAATATAATATAATTATTAAAAACATTTAAATTGCATTTAAAAACAAAAAATAACGATCACATTCAACAAGCAAGAAAAACTACCCCTGTAACATGCAGATAGCATAACTTTAGGCGCTGTGCCATGAAACTGCATTCTAAAAAAAGTGGCGCGCACGAAATTAAAACAATTCTGTTTTTTTTTTCACTTAATAAGTGGTGTGAATCTATCTCACTCACACAAACATGCATGTTCCACTTCTTTCAGTTAGCAAGCGAAAAATGAGTTTCCCGTGCAAGCGCGTAGTGAAAAGTGAAGTCGCACGTTCGCAATCCACAGTTCACAGTTCTGACAGCGGTTTTTGTGCTTTAAGCAACGCAACGGACCGCATCATCTCGTAGGCCCGTTGGGGAAGGGGTTTGACCCGTATCATTCGCACCCAAACCACCGCAAAGCAAAGCAGCAACGACAAAAAAATGCTAATCGAACTGTCCAACTTTAGTGATAAACTGCGCCAGTACCGGCTGATACTGGAGAAGCTGACCGCCAACCAGCCGGACTATGAGCGGCGCCGGGAAAAGCTAAGGTAGGTAGCAGCAAGCTAAACATTTATTTCCCCTTTCATGAAGCTGGAGGTTAAAGATGCACACACACACAAAAGATCCATCGTTTTCAAACTTTGCACACCATCGTGGTCGTTTGAACATTCACACGGTCGTCACCGGGCTGGCTCGGTTTTCGATCACCATCATCATCCAGGGCTCTTTTTTTGCAGCTTATACGACAGTGCCACCATTCTTCGTTAAACCCGTGAACATTCAGAGCCCACCCAGCCTCTCGTTTGCATACCGCCAGTTGCACTTATCGATTTATGCGATGCGAAGTCAAGTGACAGCGCAGTCGGTAGAGGAAGATTTATGAGCTTCTGGTCAAATCGTGACTTCCGTCGCAACGGTTGATGGAGTTCCGGTGCGAAGATGATGCCAAAGCACTCGGGATCGCTTAATGCATCACCACAGATGCGAGTGCGTTGCAATATCTCGATGGAAGTGGCTAGTTTGGGGGTTGGCTTGTTTTGCGAAAACGGTGGCGATGAGATTGGCATATTTAATAGCGCTATTAAATCGATTGCAAAAGATAGAAGGATTTGTGTGCAGAGCACTTGCTTTAAGAGGCTTGCTATTAAGCTTGGCTTGCACAAAAACAGCTATTATTAAAGTGATTTATTGAGTGATCTTGAATGCATTTTTATTTAATTTCAATATTTGCTCATTTAGGCACAGTTTCACAAGCCACAAGCGGCCACAATATATTGAGCTCGAAATTGAAATTCTAATTCCAATGACCAACGAAACTAGCACCATTGTTTCAATATTTAACCTCAAAACAATTAGAGTTAAAATCAAGTGGATTAAAAACCTTAATCATAAAGATAACGCAATTAAACTTACAAGATGTCTCATTAAAAACCCAACTATTGATGAAAGTCATTGATTGTTCATTAAAGTGGTTCGAAATATACAATATCCTCATGAAGCTGATGAATTGAAAACTAAACCTGTACAAACGTTGTTGTAACATTTCCAAACATATCTTCATTATCACGTCTCACCCTAAAACCATCATCACTTTATCGTCCATCCGCATGATGTTTTCTCCACCAAACCAGTCAACACCCCAAGGTAGGGCTTTTAATTGCACGTTGTATCAACCCCAATATCGCAATGATACAAACTAAACGTATCGTAGGCCAAGCCTAAAACCTCTCCCCACCCAGACAATCGTAGCATAACGTAGCTTACAAGCAAAAACAATCGAATCGTTTCCCTCTGCCTCTGGACACACACGATGCCCAGCGATTGTGCCAAACCAAATGGAACCCATTTCTCTGCCCGTGATGCGTTATGTGGTGAACGAGATCAAAAGTTATGTTTGCTGTTACCTTTTACACCGCTCATCCTCCTTTCTCTCGCACGTGCTCTTGCACCCTTTCTTCTGCTCCTCCACGGGCCTAGTTATCAATTGTTCGGACAAGCTCCATTTACTCTTCGGTTGGTGTGTTTGATCCTTTTTTTCGCTTCGGAATGGCCCAGCTGCACGCAAAACTGTTGCCTTCCACCGTCCATGCCGGGACATGCTACACACTTTCGCTCATTTCCAAACCCAATTAAAAGCGAAAATTGGAACTGCTGCGTGTATGTCCGTATGTGTCTGTGTGTGTCGGTGTTTCCTTTCGGAAGCATTCACTTGTCGCAGTTAGATGCGATTTTTGGTGCTTTAAAAAAAAGGAAAAGAGGTAGCTTGAGATCAACTGAATGGGGTCCATTTATGTGCCGGCAGTGGACACTTATGACAGCACATAAACAGTTCAATCAACAACGCCCAAAAACCAGTCCCCACCAAGTGGGGACAGGTTGTGAGTTGGTAGGAAGCATTAATGCAAAAGAAATGGTTAAAGCCACAATCGAAAACGGACACCTTTGTTCGAGAGGGTTGCGTTGTGTTTGTTTTTTCTTTTGTTTTTGGAGAGCGCGATTACGTCTGTTCGATCCGAATGCATATAAATCGTAGCACGTGAGAAAGAGCCGGATCGGAGCCGGTGTCAACTGAGGGAAGAAAAAGCCACCCCGAAGCCACATATCATGCTCGATCTGCTCTGCGATCCGGCTTGACCATCGGCCTTTCTCCCTGGCCAGCCCAAAACGTGCTCCCGCCCCGGGTGGCTTAAATCATGCCACTCGCTCGGTATTCGGCAGCCCCGGTCAACCTCAGTCTGCGTGGTTCGATTGACGGGGCAAGGTTGTTGTTGTTACGCCCGTCTGTACAAACAAAACGTTGCAAAAATAAATCTTTAAAATCTGGAAGACACGGCTTCTATCCACTCTGGACAACCTACTTCTGATGCTGCTGCTGCTGCTGCTGCTGCAGTGACGTACCGTGCTCGAAGTGATAATTTGTATGCGAAGCCAATTAGTAACGGTGCGCTTCAATGACAACGTACCCAATGTTGCTGTGCGTTTGTGTTGAAGGTTGCGACGATTGGGAGCATATGTGTGTGTGTGTGTGTTTGGTTGGAGGGAAAGGTTGTTGGTGATAATGTGCAATCACGTACGGGGAGGAAATAGATAAGCGCAGGTACGAGTGCGAGATACTTTGGACCGTTTGGGCCGGAGACTAGTGGCGACCGTTCCACACGAGGACACTGAACGACTGCCGATGCACGGTGCTGGGGCGGGTGCCTTTCGAAACAGTCCCCAGTAGTGTGTACCTTAAGCAACAGCACTTCCATCGTTGGTAGTGAAACGTTCTGAAATGTTTTAAAGGTGATCTGTGAGAAATGTGTGAGAGTGACTTAAAGTCATAAGAATGCATCTCTAACTGCGTCCTAATCTTTTGGTGATAATAATAAGAAATTACTTTACTTCTTACACTGCCTAACTTTGTCAAGTGATCTACATATTAGCAAGACGTCATCAACCATGTGATCTTCCGATTGTGTGAAGTAACATCAGGTGTAGTTTGGGGGAACAGAGCCCAAGTTATCGGCCAAGGTTTGCGTTGGCGTTTGCGGCTGCCATAGTAGGCTGCGCTAAAGTGGACAAATATCACGTGTTGTGCTGTCTGAGTGTGTGACTGGATTGGTGTTATCAGCACAATATGAGAGCACAAGATGAAACTGAAACGCGGATGCGTGAAGAGGGTTGATAAAGTCTAGTATCATACATGAACGACCTGACACATGCTGGAAGAATTTATTAGCAGAAGGAGTTTAGTGTGCAAGTGACATTGAAATCTCGTTGTTTAAACAAAGTACCTTGACAATTATTCAACCCGAAACTGGAAAAAATAAGAAAAAATGCTTTATTTTTATTGAAAGCTGTGACTTAAGTTCCTTAAAAATTTCACTGGATTATTCTACACTCTGCAAGATAAACAAACCCGCCCTTTTTTTGTCCGCCTTGCATTGATATAACATGAAATCATTCAAAAGATAACAATCCTTGTTTTGTTTGTCGAATGCATTATTTATGGAGTGAGCGCAATTATGACATCATGAGGGCGCGATTGGCTTCTAAACCTTATCGGCTTGATAAGTGGATTTGTGTGCTTCTAATCGAGTATATTCGTTTGGCTAATCAGTTTTCTTTCTTTTACTAGCACTTGAGTTGCACCTAAATTGAACTGCATTTTGAAATGGGACTGGAAAATCCACCCTAATCCTCATATAAAACAACTCTTTAGCAGTTTTATGAAAATTTTATCCAATTCACTGTATTAATGTCTTCTTTTTCCCTAAATTACGATGGGAATGCTTCGCAACACGCGTCGCGACAAGATATCTTGATCAGCAAGCTCAAAACTTAATAGAATAAAGCAGCTAAATTGAAACAAACACACCCAAAAACAACACCCTTTAACGAAATCCATTGTAGTTTGTCGAGGTACGAAATCGTCTTTTCATTAAAGCGTGTGAGCGTTAACTGTTTCGTTCATGAAACCCTTAGTTCGATGACAATCATTCGCCTTCCCTCCAAAAAAAAGATGCAAGTCAGTGTGAAATGTAATTTATCCAGGCTCCCGCGCACAGTGACAACTTCTATTTGGCAACTCACTTTTCCTTTCAACAGCTTCCCCTGCTCGGTTGTGTAGTTCTTGTATCGTGTTGAAACAGTGCCCCAACGTAAATCAAACCGATTAAACGCGATCGCACAATCCGATCTGATGGTGCGGAAAATGGACAATTAATGTGAAAGTGATGATACGTCCTGTGTTGGTTGGGAATCTTCCCATACCCCATCCAAGGAACGCCTGAGGAGAATGTGGTGTAGTTGCTCGTTGTGCGATACAGCGTAAAGGCATAGGCGGGTAGCGTTCCGGTGAGATTGTCTACTGCAAATAAAAAAAAACCCCCAAGACGACAAAGTGTAGACGAAACTAAGCCCAACCTGTCGCAGTCATCGAAAGAGCGCACGAGGGAGAGGCGAACGCTTCAACAAACGCTTTACACAAAACACCGGTTGGAATGTTGCCGGCGGATCGGTTTCTCAGCAGTCCGTGGCTGCCAGGGTCAACGATGAAGTTGACACCGGGCGCGGGCATCACGTTGCTGATCGGCATCGCCGGTAGCATCTTTCTCGTCGCCCAAAGCCATCGACTGTTGCGCAGGTGAGAGAAGGAAGGGGGGGGGGAGATCATTGCATTGCATGGGATCGGTGCACTCTGTGCAATGTTATGAATGGGCGTTCGGGTGCTGTAGTTATGAAATGGTCCGCTGCAAATTGTAATGGCTTGAACGGGGCTGGGCCGTGAGTGACTGTTTTTCTTTCATTATTATTATTATTATTATTATTGCGCCATTCCAATTGAGCTGCTTTTGAAGATGTGTTGATTATTGGAATTATTACTTTTTGTTTTTTTATTGTTTGGGAAATGAAATATAGGTTAGTGGTTGAGAATGGCTCAAGACATAATGTACAAATATAAAGATAATGAAATAATTGTTAAATAATAGTTGTTTTTTTTAACGAACATTTCGTTTTGTCTCATCTTTGACTTGTCTTTGGATTTGATTGCTAATCACAGTAACTAGCAAAGGGTTGTTGAAAGAGTAACATGCATAAACATTTATAGATGACTTAATCAGTCTAGTACAAAACAAGCTTAGTAAAAGTAACGTATCGTAACGCGTAACGTTTTGGTTTCGAACACAAGTCTCGAACACTGTGTAAAGAAGAATACATTATTTTATATTGATCATGTATCTGTTTTACATTCAAATGCAACAATTCAGCCTTAAAAGGCATAACATTTCACAGCTTCTTTCATATTACCTTTCCCCGTAAACAATTCTACATCACGTGCCATCACGTTGTTTGCTTATGGCACAACTTCCTACCAAACATTACACAAAGGGGTTCTCTGTTCCGCGATGTAGCAGCATATAGTCAGCACTCACCAAAATAAAAACACTACCAACCATGACCTTCACCGACTGCCAGCGCAACGCCTTCTTTCTATCGCTGTTTGCATGATTGTTTCTGTTCTGTTCAGCTTTTGGATGGTAAAAAAAACTACGCATAAAAAATCAAACAAAAAAGCAATAAAGCACACTTGACCCTCTCGACAACGACCCAGCGCCATGTAGTGGTGAGCGCCATGATTTGAGCAAAACAATCACCAACACCAAATGTTCCCAAAAAAAAACGGAAGTAAATGTAACGGCCGTACACAGTTTGCAGTCATAGCGTTGGGTGTGTATGTCGCTGTATGGGTCTCTGTAAAAAAAACACACACCGTATTAAGGTGTGTAAGTGTGTGCGTATTCGTCACACTTGAAAGAAGCTGACCGTTTTGTGTGAAGTGGAGGGTTGTGAACTGTATTTTCACCCCCTTTCTCTTTGTTTTCTGGCTTCAGCCATCGTTCAGCTCTCTTCCTGCGGCCTCAAATGATCAAACGTTTATTAGCGATCACTCGCTCGCTCACTCACTCACTCAAGGGAAAGGGTGTACGTGGAAAGTATTGTAACACGATACGCTTCGCATTCTTCGCCCGCGAAAGGGGTGTTCACGTGCACTTGTTTGTGCAATTATGATCTATTTTTCCATTTTTGTATCTTTAATATTTGCATCCTTATTACTCAAATTCTGTTCCAAAAATATTGTTGACAAACTGTTTAAGGTGATCGCAAAACCAATAATAAACAGCAAACTAGAGCGAATGATCGTTGCTACCACGCTTTCCGCTTTGTGACCGTTCTGTTCCGGCTGCGCAAGATAGACGACCACATGTGAAACCGGCAGACAGGAAGCACAGGCACCGATCGCACGCGTCCGAACGTGGATCGAGCTGCACACCGCCCCAGACGAACGATGCATGTTAACAAAAGCAAGAAGCAACCCTCGCACCCTCACCAAACCCTCCCGACCATTTGTTCTAACAGCACAAAAAGGGATGGAATCAACACGCATGACGCCGCGTTGTGCATGTGCGTCGTGTTGGTGGGTCCCTGCTTCCGATCCACTGGAACCACAACCTACACAACCATAGCGTACGATGTGCGGGTGACGAAAAGAGAAAATGTGGAGGAAAAGCCGAACGAACGAATTGAGGGAACGAGAAGCACCACCTGGCGTGGCAGGGGAAAAGCCCGGCCGAAAAAGCGGGAAAGGTAGCATACGGGATGGACGAGATGCAGGTTCGTCGCTTATACTTCCGAGCACCGGCGGCAGTCTCTGGTTAGTGGTCGTTAAGCGACGTAACTATCGCCGTTGCGTGTGGTGTAGGGAGCAGTTACCAAACTTGCATCGGCACGATCCCTTCCGGTATGGGTCGAGTTGTGTGAGAGAGTATGTGTGTGCGTGAGTGTATTCTGTCACAAGGTTCAATGTTATGTTCGTGTAATTAAAGTCCAACCTATCGAATGAGGAGAAATATAAGCGTGCGAATTGTTCTGTTAAATTTGTGCTAATTGTGATTGTGGAAGATTTTAGTTTCTATAATATACAAGAGCTCCAGTGAATGCAATAATGCATTAAGCAATGTGCTCCAAAGGTGTTCTCAACTTCGGCCTGCTGATGTAAGAGCAGTCTGTTGAAAAGCTTGTTGTTTGATAGTCTATTGTAGCCAGTGGAAAAATATATTTTTAATCTAGTGTTACGGTTATTGATGGTTGATAAAGTGTTTGTTTTTAGTTTAAGCCGATGAAGTAGTATTGGTTTTGTGTTGTTGACGCCAGCCTGCAATTATTCGCTTGTAGCGTGTGTTAGTTGACGTATCGATTTGTAGGCTTTACCGCTGTAGATCATTGATCGCCTTTATTTGTGGTAACGTACAAATACAAAGTAGGTAGTGTTTGAAGTAGTAATGAAATAAGTAATTCAAGTAACCATACCCACACTAACTCTTGTTAGATCCTATGAACCTAACTCAGGTGTATCTCAGGTATAACAAATTACAATTAAATACATTTCAAGTTACAGAGCTTTTTAGTGGTTCTGATACTTTCTGGACAGGTTGCATTGTTGTAACAGTGGCATTCATGTATCACTTAATGTTATATCGAATCCAGGAAGTATGATACCGTAATCAGATCACATCGAAAACTCTGTAATGTATTAATCAATAGCTAAGTTATTATTACTTTTAGTTTAAGTTTATTATCTCTCTAATATTCACCGAAGTTTGAGCATGTTTTTACTGTATTTTTACGGTTTACTACGTTAAAAAATACGGAACTTTAAAGCTCTGATGCTAAACATGCTAAAAAAACGAAACTTTATGCACAACAATAAACCGCTACAGAACTTTCCTTCACACCCAATACCCCGGCTAATATACGATCTTATTCCTCCCTCGCCGCTTAGCCTAGTGAAACGGAAGCATCTATCAATTACTCCACTTCATTAGCATTTTCACGCCGAGACGGCTACATCCGTCCCGAACGGTGTACGCCACAGTACAGTCAATGCCATCGGTGTATCTATTTAACGCGTACCATAAGGCACCAGGTTTGAATCAGGCTGTGTTTGACGAGCAGACCACCCCTCACTGCACGGTTGTGTCGGAAAGGGGTTTTGGAGGGTTTGAAGATGGAATATTGCAGCAGGAAATGGACTTTTACCAATTTCGATTTGTCCAGTTGATTGACCCGGGTTCGTGTGTACATGGTTCCCGTTTGGAGGAGTGGGGATCATTTGTGCAATGACGAAGGGGAAAGCGAAGAAAACCGGTCAGAATATGGTGATGGTTCTTTACCAAACAACCATTTCGAGTAGAAAGCGTTACAAATTAAGAACTATTATCCACCGAGCCGAGGGGATATAAAGAGCCGAATGATCAAGCGATTCCACATAGAACTATACATAACGGAAAGCACTTCACTGTACATGGAAGTGGGCAATATGTCACCAATTTCTTTTTTTGCAATACCAGCGATTCATATCAATTAATTTGTAGTTCAGCCTATGATGCATTGGATGGACTAACATTACTTACCTTCCCAGGCAATCATTCTTCTCTTTACACCAATAACCAACTACAGAAATGACTGTTTTATTAACCTTTATTTGCAATTAAACAACGCATACTTAATAGCAAAACTCTCGCTAACCACGTATCACCATTGCACAAAAGCTTCAATGTTTCGTGACCGTGAGCCCGACAACTGTTGAAATCGATTTTTCCCTCTGTCAGTTGCTCGTTTGCCCTGTTCAACTTTTCAACAGCCTGAAAACCTTAACACTACTGTTACAATTCAGTTTCCATGGTATTCCAATACACTGCCAATTTCGTATACGCTCACAGCACATTCTACTTCTGCAATCCAAAACCCCCTTTTCTTATCACGCCGCATTTGCAAACGTCCAATTATTGTATGATTTATATCACTATAACATTGTAACGTCCATCCATCCAGTTTTACTACTACTTCTCTCTTCGCAACAAATAGAAACTCCATGCGAGAATATTTGCATAATGTTTTAATGCGAATTTACGTATCCGACTCGTTGCATAACTTGCTTTGTACATGGCATTACGCTGGCAATGGACGCGCTGCATCAAGCCGATCCATTGTAACGAAGATGATGATGATAATGATGATGACGTTGATGATGATGATGATGATGATGGTGGTGGTGGTGGTAGTGATGAGGAGGGCAGACAATATTCTTAAACGGGACTACTACAACAGTGACGCTGCAAATTGTTGCTTTCTCCAACGCAGCTTGGACGTGCAACAGCAGTCGCTTGCTGTCTAGTATGATAACATACTCACAGTGTGTGCAATATGAATAGGATTTGTTCACGTAATTTTTAAATTATTTTTTTTTTACATTTCACATCGCTTTAAACCACATCCAGACACTTCTGAGACAAGCTCTGATTTGCCCAATTTTATAAACTATCACGAGTGTTTACTTTATTGAAGAATTGGCAAATAAATATCCTAAATAATCATCACACAATTTTCGTTTTTTCGAAACAACTTTTCCCCCCCGAATTGTTTCATAACATGTCCTTCGCTTCATCACATTTCGCTATGCTTCGTCACACTCACAGTACCGCCGTCAGCATAACAGCGAACAGCGTAAAAGCGACCGCTGCATCCAATTTCACCCCCCCCCCCCCCCAAACACGCTCACACGTGTCAAGGAACGGCTTTACCTCAAGGTGATCACTGCACTTTTGGCAAGCGCTTGGGCTTTTGGAGGACTCTTCACTCTTCAGCAGCCTCATCTGATCGATCGGTTGAGGATGAAGATCCCGCCATGTCCGTTAGTTGCTCATCGGCACTACTACTACTACTACTGTTACTGCTACTGCTACTACTCGTTTGAGTGGCGGCAGTGCTGGTGCTGCCGGTGGCAGTGCCGAATATATCACCACTTCCGAGCGATGTCAGCGCGAGCAGCTTGATAAACACAACCTCCGCCGCGCATAGCATAAACAGAAACATAAACACCGCTATGTTGGCCTGCGGCTGATGCGGCTGCCCGGGCGACGATAGCCCCTTGGTGCCGCCGATCGCAGGTGGCGGCTCTAGCAGCGTTGTCAGCGTCTGTACCATCAGCATCGAGAGTACCATGTTTCTTCGCTGTGAGCTTTCACCTAGTTGCGCACGCTTGCTGGATAGAACCGGGTGTGTTGATCGTGGCGGGGTTTTGATCGTTGCCGGCGGTTGTCGGGGCCTTCTTCTTGATTGGGGAACGTCAATTGCACGCTTCCGCTAGACGTATGCCCGCTGCTCCACTTCGAATTCACTGGACTGGTTTGGGGATGTGCGCCCGACAACGACTTATCACTCGCACGTACCGAACCGAATGAACGAACTCACAAACGTCCCCGGGGGAAAATAAGACAGTCCAAACGGCATTTGCATACGAAATTATACGAACACGCGCACGAACGATTGTCTTTGAAGAAGGTTTTAAAGTAGGTGTCCCCTTAACACAGACACTATGGTTGACTTTCTTTTATTCTTCACAACGTTGGGATCCACGACAGTTTGTTTAAAAATAATCTTGTCCAGTTTTTGTTTTCTTCGCTCTTTTCGGTTGTGCTCGCACGATCGATGAGGTCAGGTTGAAGACTTGTTGCTCCTGCTGCTACTCCTCCTATGGCTATGATCACCGCCAGTAACGGTAACGTCAACGTCAGCGATGTTTCGTGGCGCAGAAGCAACTGAAACTGGTCAACGCGATCGCCGCGATCGGTCGCTCGGTCGCTCCGTCTGTCTGTCTGTCTGGCTGGCTGCCCACCCGCCCCGCGGCATCGGGTCTCTGAACCACCTTGCACGGTGTGGCGATACCGTTGGAGCGGTGACTTTTGGAGTCTGCGACTGTAACTGTAACCTAAACGCGTTCAGACAGCGAACGTCTCGTCCCCTTCTTTCTCCGAATCTCTTTCTCTTCGCAGCTTCGCTGCTTCGGGGTTGCGCGCGACGAGCAGCGAACGAAAGTAAAAGCAACTTATCAGCTGGGCCAAAATGGCAACCCGGTGCCAGTGCATGAGGAATGCATTGGGGATAGGGTCTTTTAAATTGTCCCTGCCTGTCTTTTGCGCGCACGCTCTTGCTCTCTCTCCCTCCTATCTCAGTCCAATGCGGCTACGTAATCGTGACGGTGTGTAGCATAAGAGTTGGAAGAATCATGCTGCAGATTGCACCATTATCCTGCCGTGCCGTAGTATTGCCCGGTTGCTGCACTTTTCTGCACCAATGGATGGAATTACCTGAAGTGGCTTGCATTACTTGTTAGGTTCATATAAAGACTGAGACGTTTATGCAGGGTTGCATGGCGTGGCACAACGTCAATACGAATTAAATTTATATGAAGATAAGCATATTGTACCACAAGAGATGCAATAGGTTTGATTTATCCTAATTAATGATTGGTCTTATTTTAATTTTTAATTTCCCTATCTTGTACATTCTCCAGTGTACAGTCAATCATCGCTCCACGGAAAATGCGAAAATTAATTGCATTTTAACACGACGCACTCGGCTGTGATGCGTTCAGTGCAAATGGGTCATCACTTATCATGGGATGCGGTCTGTAGCTGATAATCCATGCTCATCAACCAACCAGTGGGGAGAGCCACTTGTTGCGGCGATCAATTAATCTTTCACGCTACGCAAGAAACCGGTCAGGAAGAGCGCATCTACTGACCACTGGGAGAGAGTGTTTCTTTTGCGTCGTTTCGGTAGTACTTCCAATTACATGCTGGATTTGATTGCAGAAGATGTTAGGCGTACGCAGCCAGTTTACTCATTCTACTGTAAAATAGGAACATTAAAAGTGTTTTTTTGAAGCAGTACGCAATATCCTGCAAGGGAAATTGGTTGGAAGAATGTTAACCTGCTGATTTATTGAATTCAGTGGCTGAACTATCATATTTATTATTTTTTGTCAAATGTAAATCAAGATTCCTTACATGAACTACTAGTTGTATTCATGATTGTACGATTTTTAATGATTCGTGAAATTTAAAATAACATTTTAAGCTTTTAAAGATTTAATGAATCATTGCCATAAGAAATTGTTCAAAAAATGAAACAATATATATATATATATATATATATATATATATATATATATATGAAATGAAATACTCAGCTCTCACCGAATCACAAACTCTGCATTCCACTTTGGCTAACTAATTTTCGACACCTTCGATCGGCTTTATCGGAAACCTTTTTGGTTTGTTTGTGTCCCTCTCCATACATTAGTCCACACGCCTTCAAGCGCGACTTGCGCCAACTCGTCGGCTCTCTAATGTGGGGCCTCTGCCGCAACCCGTGCCATACGCCGATTGCCACATCGGTTCCGACCGCGTTAACCATACGGCGGTGGACACTTACCAACTCGATGATATAACCCCACAACCCGCCCCACGTGTGCGCTCGTCTTAATGGCATTCGTGATTCTTACAGCCGCGTTACATGCCGTTTGTTGCCATTTTGCCACCACGCTCGACAGTGGAAAGGTTTTCCAATGCCTGCCCACGCAGCACGAACGCGAGGAGGCAGTGTGACGCACTTTCCGATTGCCCATCGAACGCTCGCGCTGGCGCGGGAATTAATGCATCCCGGAATTAATGAACCGGTCGGTGGCGCGCTGCTGGGGCAGTGCAGCGATGCATGGCTAATTAATTGACCCGGGTGCTGGCGTGTCCGCGTGGTTGATAAAAGTGAAATATCACCACTTTCTTGGAAGGCGGGGGGAGGGGGTATTGGTGACGTTGATGGGGAGCGAAATGCAGCAGCGGGAACGGATTCGTTGTAGCTAAGGCAGAAATGTTGTTCTATAAATTAAAGTGGATTGAAGGGGAATGGAATCATGACATTGAATTTGAATATTTCGCATCGAATTCATTTCCTAGTCCTTACTTATTGCGTTTTCTATTGCACTTGATCCAATACTGATAGGCTGTTTTTGCTTTATCTTCTCAATCTCCTAGTAAACTCAGCCAACGACGGCGCTCCTCCCGGAAGCCCGATGCGGCAGAGTGTTACATGTGTAACGCAAACGTCGAGCTCGAAACTCCAGACAGGTATGTTTTTTCTCTTCCCTTTCCACAAAAAATCAAATCCCATTCTAACAACTTGCCCCGATTTTTTGCCCTCCATCCTTCAACCTGCTAGCTTCGCAACATGCCGCGGTTGCGAAAAACTGGTCTGCCGGGGCGAAAACTGCTGCCAGTGGGTGGAATCGATCGGCATCTGGGAATGTACCGGCTGTCAATCGAATCGCGTAATCCAGCAGAAGGCGGGCGAATGGCTGCTGAATCAGTTGACCGTCCGGCTGAAGCACCCGGGCCCGGTAGAGCTGAAGGACGGCAATCTGCTCGGTCTCGGTTTGGGTAAGCCTGCCAAAGTCCCTTTTGTTTTTGTTTTTGTTTTTGTTTTTTTTGTGTGGTGTAACTCATCCTTCTTCCCCATTCCGTCCCAGACACGGACGATGCTCGCAGCACCACTTCCAGCACAACGACGACCGTTTCGGCCAACCAGCGTGTGAAGGTGCGAGAATTCATCGAGGAGCTGCTGTCCGCTATGCTGCACGGTCCGCTGGACGATGTATCCGTTGGGCAGCTAATGAAACATGAAAGCTGTAAGTAGACACCCGTACGCACACTCGCACACTCACACACAGGCACAACATGTCTCCCCCACCCCGTCAGCTGTTTGTTCACTTCACCATTCACACACACCCATCACACTGCTCGGGCTGCTCGAATCAAACGCGCGCGCGCCAGAGCTGCTCCAGCAGTGTGATGCGGATTGCATACCCACCAGGCGCATACATTCAAAAAATCCACAGCAGCAACGGAAAAAAGGTCGGCGACGCGACAGTGAACGCAACTGTTCCCGCGCACACTTGGCAAGGACACTCATGATTTTCTTACCCTCACCCTTCTACAGATTTAAGACTTTTTCGCAAGTTCCACACACGTTTGAGCAGGTGTCTGTACAATCTAGAACGCTCGATCCATCACTCACTAATGTCGGGTAAGAAAGAAGAACCGAACTGGCGTCAAGTTCGAGCGCCGCTCGGGACACCACATTTCTGCACCGTGTGAACACTCTTCCCTCTTTAGTGCACCAGACATCTGTGTGTTTGTAATAAACACATATAGCAATCGCTCCTTTGATTAAATTGCATGTTGCGTTGGATGCAATTGCAGTAGCTTCACCTTTGTGTTTCCTCGTTTCCTTACAATTCGCACACAAGCTCGTCGTTCTAGTCTGTTCTGTTTCATCTTTAATCTTTTACCACAGCACGTACAATTTAAATGCATACTCTTCTCCCTCTCTATCTCTCCATCTCTCCGTATCTTCCAACACTTACTTCCGTTTGCCTGCTTATTGAACCACCAAGCCTTGAGTTTTTTTTTATTCGATCCTTATCGCGGTGCTATTATAACTCCCAGCCGAGGCCCGCTCATGATACTCATCAGTTCGCTCCACGCGCAAACACGATTTGCGATCTCGCGCAAACGGTGCGTACGTCTCGGCCACAATGTACATGTGGCTTGAACTTGAGTGCAACGAGTTTACGACGGTCCGGAAGCACGGCCGGTCTGTTATAATTGATTACTTTACTGCGCCCTACAACTAGCGCCATGTCGGCAAGTACTACTACCTCTACCACTACTACTTCTGCTCTCCTTGGCCGAAAGTGAGGCCAGCCATTCAACGTAACCCTGCTAGAGGGGAGGAACTTTTCCCATCACCCAGTGACCTTCAACATCGCCTCAGTGGTGTGTGCAGTGCACTGTGCACGCGACCGGCTCGCGATGGAAAGCGAATCCAAGCAAGCGGGTGGCTTTTTTTCTCTCACTCTCATTCTTTTTTTTTGTGTACTACACCGTTCACTTCCGCCCTTCGAACCGGGTGATCATAAATTACGGTTTTGCAAAAATGTGTCGCACCTTCTCTGACACGCGAAAAAAAAATCAATAAGTGGAAGCAAGCACCGAAAAAGCTCGTACCGAGTCGCAAGGACGGTCAGTAAGCTTGCGGTGGACAGTCGACAGTGCGTGACAAAAATGTGCTATCATTTTTGTTTCATATTTTTTGTATTTACTTTTCCATCTAATGATTTTTTTTTTTCAAATGTCGATGATTCTGTACTTTCATAGGTAAAAACACACGCGAGACATTAAATATTAAAAAAAAAAACATTTTTTTTGTATTTTCTACGAACATAATTAACGTGAATCAAAGGTTTTACAGTTTTATTGTTGTAAGCGGAATATTACACGAAACTCCTAAGAATGACATTGCACTTGTTTGGAAATAGCTCAT
>KI920971.1:7027-19345 GCA_000473525.2 Anopheles melas | reverse complement strand
ACTTATTGTGTGGCAAATTCCAGAGCAAATGGACCAACAAACAGCGCGTGCTGGTGCTGTGTGCCCGCGGCATCAACCATCGCGACCGGCACCTGATGCGTGACCTGCGAACGCTAATGCCGCACCACCGGGCCGAACCGAAGATGGAACGCTGGAAGACGCTGTCGGTGGTGAACGAGATGAGCGAGATGAAGCACTGCAACAAGGTAGTGCTGTTCGAGGGACGCCGCAAGCGCGATCTGTACATGTGGCTGGCCAATGCGGGCGTCGGACCGTCGGTGAAGTTTCTCGTCGAGAACATTCACACCATGGGCGAGATGAAGCTGACCGGCAACTGTCTGCGCGGCTCGCGGCCGCTGCTCTCGTTCAGCGAGGACTTCACCAAGCAGCCGCACCTGGTGCTGATCAAGGAGCTGCTGGTGCAGATCTTCGGCGTGCCGAACCACCACCCCAAGAGCCAACCATTCATCGATCGCGTGATCACCTTCACCTACCTGGACAACCGGATCTGGTACCGGCACTTCCAGATCCTGTCGGAGGACGGCGGCCTCACCGAGATCGGGCCACGGTTCGTGATGAATCCGATCAAAATCTTCAGCGGCTCGTTCGGGGGCGATCCGATCTGGGAGAACGCGGACTACCAGAGCCCGGCCAAGCATCGGCAGATGCTGCGCAAGGCCGCAAGCGAGAAGTATTTGCAGCGGACGAAGAAGAAGGTGGACCAGCAGGTGAATGCGCCGAAGAACACGCACAAGCTGATACCGCACGGCGACATCTTCCGCGACGACGTGGACAAGCGGGCGAAGGTGTTGCTGAAGCAGGAACAGAAACAGGAGAAGCTGCAGCAGGAGCGTGAGAAGGTCGAAAAACGGCAGAAGATTATGGCCGAGCGGGATGCGATGCGCAAGCTTAAGCTGGCGACGGCGAAGAAAAGCGCCAGCAGCAAGAAGCTTCCGACGAGGAAGGAACTTGCTAGGAAGCGGGAGGGTGACGATCGTGGTGCGAAAAAAACGTTCAAGGGTGTGAAAAAGGGCGCCAAGGGAGCGAAGGGCAAAAAGATGGCCAACGGTAAATGATTACACATTTCGCGCGTAAATATTACTATAAAGGATTTAAATAAAGGGCCGTACATATAGTGTTAATGTACCAAACATTAAAGCAAACCGAGAGTAGAGTTACTGTTTTTGGCAGCGAGAAACGAGGAACAAATCATGCCATTTTCATACCGATTACAATATAAATATGTTACTATGTGAGGTTTTATTTTGTATCCACCAGCCCCCGCCGTATTCTGATTTTAGCCAGAATTATATACCCTCCGGGTAAAATATAGTTAAGATCTGGTTCACTGCTTAGTTTGGGCACAGGAAAATAGTATCCTGGTTATTTGGTTTTTGTTTGTTTTGTCGTTGAAAACTGCCTTCAAAGGGCGATGGTGGTACACACACGCACAGGTCATGCTTGTCTCGTTTTGCCTTCCTACCTGCCCCAAACTCCCATACATCAAACAGTAAGTGAGAAGATCATATCATATAAGAATGTTTCAGCTTTCTTTTTAACCCATCCTTAACATCCGCCTAATCTCTTTCGCTGTTTATCAGTTCCCTTTCAGTTTCTCGGGGATAAATATCTAGAATTGTTTTAGTACATTTGTGGTAGCCATTTAGATATTTCGCTTTCTAGCTCCCTTCACAAGCGCAATGCAAAATAATCCACAAATTGGGAGTTATGTCGACCTTTCTCTGATTGCACACAGATCGAACTCTCTGCGTCAAATATTATTTTTTTGCGTTTATAAATATTGGACAACGTTCACCTAACTGTGCCGGAAAGTTTTACCCTAAGCAGGGACAAAATAGAGAACATTTGATTCAGTTACAGAGCATTGCAAGCATTTTGGGAAAGTGTTTGAAGTCATTTTGGCAAAAAAGACTCTTAACACGAGAGAAGAAAACCATCCACAAACGGAAGGTGTGAAGGTGCGCATAGATAAGCTGACCAATTGTAATATCTAGAAAACCCACCAAATACAGAAAGCTGTACTGCTTTTGTCTGAAAACGAAGAGGAAACAAACACACACACACACACCCACGAAACGAAATAAAGCAGCCACAGCTTACCTCAACCGACCAGAAACTTATACTACAATAGCACAAAGTATCCGCAGCTTATGTAAAAACGTAGTCTGTTTCGGTTGGAATTTCCCACGGCGTTTGGAAGAATTCTTCCGGCAGTGGTGTGCAGTGGGTCGATTTAAAGTCTGTCAAGTACTTTTTAATCTGTGGAAGGAAGAAAGGAACAAAACTCAATACCCGGCTCTTTCCGTGCACACAAAAGGAGGGGGGAGGGGGGGGAGGGATTTGCATACCAAGAATTTGACCATAGAGTTGCGCTGCTCCGTCGTATATTCGGCACCGATTTCGATCGGATAGCTCCGGCTCGTTCCATTGTTACCGTTGTCGTTAAGGTAGGACATGAGCAGTGACATGCAATACTGTTCCGGTACTGAAAAGGAAGAAAAAGAAACAAAAATCAATATTAAAAATGTGAAAATTGGATGAAAATCGCTTTCTACGAACCATCCTTGATGAAATCGACCGGTTTCGATAGCAGTTCCTTCGCGTAGGTTTCCTGTTCCGGTTTGAGAATGTTTGGGAATCGATACTTAAGCATACTAATGAGCAGGAAGTTTCCCCTATTTGTACCAAGGTTGGCATCTCTTTGGGCAAAAAAGGAAGAACAGGATTCATTGTTTTTAAATAAAATCGTAACCTTATTTGCTCGTTCTGTCCGTCCACTTACTCTGAGCAAATAATTTCATCCTCCGTGCGTCTGATCAGCAACACCGGTCCATTGTAGCGGACGATCAGCTCCGTGTTGTTCAGATTCACATAATCCCGCACGGCGATCTTGACAATGTTGGAGATCTGTTCCGGCATGCGGGGCAACGCTAGCTGCAGCACATCGTCGAACGTCGCATCGAGAACGACGCCCTTCACCTCCGGGTACTGGCTGGCGGCATACAGCGTCGAGTAGCCCCCGATGCTCCAGCCGTACAGGATGATGTTTTCCGGCTTGAAGCCAAGCTCGCGGATTGCAAACTGCAGCACGGCGTCGATCGCGTTCTGATCCTGATCTGGGTACGGGCGTCCCTGTAAGGGAGGTGACAATACAAGCGGAACTTAACAGAACTCTCATAAACATCACGGGAAGGGCGCTCTAACTTACACTACTGCCGGCGAATCCGGGATGGTTCCAGCCGAGCACGGAATACTTCAAATCTAGCGGCGTCGACATGATGCCAATCTCGTAGAAGCTCGCATTGCCTTCCGAGCAGATGACGAGCGTTTTACCATTTGCGCTCTTGTTTCGGTTGTCCACCACGATCGTGTCGATTTCGTTTCCGTCCGCCGTTTTAACCTTGTTTCGCTGCCCATTGCATTGTGTCACCAGCTTCGTGCGGCCTTCGATCAGCATGGGCTCTATGGGGGAGGGAGGAAATAGAGAACTAAGAATGCAAGCACATCCCGTTTGGTGCTTGAAACCAGTGCTGCAAAATGTCACTGTCAAACTTATAAAAAAATCTGACTGAAGCAAAATCCATGTCAGCGTCACGTACTCAATATTGATAATTAGAGGTGATGCTCAACGCGATTGGTGTGACGAATGCCTGCTTTGTGACATTTTTGCGACCAACGCTTGGACAGTCACTGCTTAAACAAAATCATGTCAGCGTCACGAGCTCTACTGTGATGATCAGAGGTGAGACTCAAACAGTTGATGCGAGCATCACATGCTTGGTGATATGTTGAGAAACCAACTCTTGGTCAGTCACTTGGTCGTGACATTTTCAGTCGGTGATCATCACCATAGTCATGAGAAATATGTGGTGCTTGCAAGTGGTTCTAAGAAACAAAATGAGCATGGTTGCTCGCTCTGTTTGATATTCCAAGAATGTCATGATTATCACCGACAGAAAATGTCATGACCAAGTGAATGATCAAGAGTTGGGTGCTAAACAAAATGTAATGAAGCATGTGATTGGACCACCAACTGTTTGAGTCTCACCTCTGATCATCTCAGTTGTTTGCGTGGGCTGATTTGAGCTTCGTTTCAGTCATGAGTGATGGCCACTATGATTTAGTATCACCAATGACCATCAAGCTACCACGGATTTCTTCAGTGTTTTCGTTGGTGAACATCTCGTGATGCTCAAGAACATTGTGCAGCACTGCTTGAAACGCAACGAATGCACATACCGACGTAGCTTTGCAGCAGCCGTACCGAGCCGGGATAAATCATCCGGATGCCAAAGGTGTGAATGGCAACGTACGCCGCAATCTGGCACGGCAGCGACGAGATCCAGAAGTTCTTGTTCCGCTGGGCAACTGTTTTGCGACTGAAACAACAAAAAAAGCGAATAAACATACGAGTTTACCATCCAAGTAGGCTTCAGAATGCACCTAGCCCCCCAATAACGTACCTTCCACCCTTTACGGTGTAGTCGACAGGCCACTGTTCGAAATCAAAGTCGTAGCGGCGGAGGGCCGCCTTCGGAGCCCCGCACCGGTCGCTACTGCGTCGTGCATTCTCGAGCGTTTCCGCAAACCGCACGTACACCGTGTTCATCGAACGGCCGAGACCGCGCATACAAAGCGACATGGCCACCAGCAGTCCCAGGCCGGTCGTTACCTTGGCAAAGGGGCCGACCGATTCGGCGACAAAGTAACCGCGCCGATACAGGATCGACACCAGGATGGGGGAGGTGTAGTAGCTGAAGCTCCACATCAGATTTAACTGTTTGCGCGGGGGGAGGTAGGGGAAAGAATCGAAAAGGAAACATTATCCAATTTGTGCTGTTCGTGCTGCGGCTTAGCGAGGCTTGGTGGCCAACAAACTAACAGCTGTCAGGAGCTGGTCTCCATATTTCTCCAACGTTCCCGGCTCGTAGTTTTCCTGGTGCGCAAAACCAATCAGACCGTAAAAGAGAAGGAAGAGAAAGTTTAACAAAATATTGGTGAAAACGGAAGTGCAATGACAACAAAATGCTCGTCCCCCCCGAGGGCGCACTTACCCGCGATCCATCGTACTCCTTCAGCAGTCTCGGGGTAAAAATGTACTTATGGAATGGCATGTTGTCCACACGCGTATGTTCTGTTTAGTGATAGTGAATGTTGTTGGTTGCTTCGTCACTGAAGCCGCGGCAAAATAAAATACAAAAAAACCAACAAATTGCCACCCGTTCGTTGGGAGGGGGACGTATGCGCACAACAACTTTCTCGCTCCACGCTCAGCCCGACAGGATGCCCACGGTAATGGTGTGGTGGGTTTTGTTCGGCAGGCGACTATGATTCGCCACTACGCCACACTGCTGCTGGTTTACCTTGTCGCCGAAGGTTTCGCTTCCTGGCCCGTGAGTGCGTGTTTGGAGAGCTATTTGAGCTTTCTTCGGTGATGGACTGCGCGGAATCGTTGTCTAATCACCAATCTATACATATCCAACGTGAGGGGCCCGCACTTATCTAACTCAGCATCATAGCCCCGTCGTGAAAGCGGAGTCGAGCGGACAGGAAACGTGAAATGCAAAATCTACAGCATGTATTGGTAGTTTTTTTTTATGTAATTAGTTTTTTTGGTAGCCTTTTTGTTGTTGTTTTTCTTTCGCAAGTCAAGGTGACGTGTGTCAAATTGCCAAGGTGTTCACAGACATGCAGATACCAAACGAGATGGTGTTGAATATTTGCGTTTCTTTTTTCGCCATGAAAAATTGTTTCAATTCCAATCCAATAAGCCATATTAAATAACTGAACAGTTTCAAAACGTAAAAATACATATTTTGCTATTTTATTACGTGTTTTTAAATTATTTTAACGAACATAAACCGAACGAAACATGGCGTTGACCCAACCTGTTCATGTCGATGTTTCAACTGTCACATTTTCAAACGACGCAACCGCCAAAACATCCAAACGAACGAAACAACGCAGCAGCGTACCAATTTCGTCGTCCCACAAAACAATACGTTCGCTGCCGATTACAACGTTTGGGATTGTAATTTACCATCAAAACAGAATGGGTGCGTTAAACAGCAAAGTTTCCCCATCGGTGGAAAGCATCAAGCAACAGGAAAATGGTACGCAGCAGGATCCTCGCTCGCCTACATTGCACATCAACAGAAGCCCCATCAGTCAGGAGGTTTGTATTGCATTTTTATTTTATTTTATTTTGCTTCAACAATGGCTAACGATATCAACTTACTCTTCCAGCAAGCCGGAGTTTCGCGCAGCTCGATTACCAAAGTAAAGGATCTTACGCCAGCGCTTACGGAACCGTCCGATCATACGCTCCGCACGCCGTACAGTCATCTGCTGCCGAAGCGCTTCCAGTCCATCATAGATCCCCGCTCGCCCAGCACATTTAACCGAACGCCGATCGTGCTGGACCCGGAAACGGGCGCAGACTGCAGCTTGACCAACGTCGTGTCGTCGCTCGAGTACGAGGAGCTACACAGCGGCCCGGAAGAGGACATGCAGGATGCGTCGTTCAAAGATTGTGACCCGCCACTGCCGGAGATATGCAATCTTCAGATCGAATACGACGAGTCGGTACCGTTCGTGGAAGTTGCGGTCGACGAAAAAGAAGTGACGATATTCGAGGACGCCGAGGTTGCACCCTTCGCAGGTAGCGATCCCCGCTCGCCGTGTATTGCCGTAGCCCGCACACCCATGGTGCTGGTGAAGGAGGAGGAAGAGGAGGAAGCTGTGCAGGAGCCGAACAATCAGCAGCAGGTAGAAAATCTGGCAGCGCTTCCAACCGACCTGAAAGCGGCGGTCGAAAGGCAGGAACGCACCCCAAAGCAGGAAATACAGGACAGTGAGAATCGGGGCGAGCAAACGCCGAAGAAGGGCAAGCTTACGCCGAGCGGCGGCAGTATTAAGTCGGGCAATCGTACGCCGCTCGGCTGCGTGACCAACATTGGAGCCGTATCGAACAACATCCGCAAGATGGCACTGATTGGCCAGATCAAGCAGAGCATGGTGATGGTGGCCGACGAACAGAAGCTTCTACCGCGCGGTGGAAACACGGGCAGTGCCGAGTTGAGCACGTCGGCCAAACAAACCAACCGTTCGCGCATTCCCAAGCTTCGAATGTCGTGAAATTCCTGACTCGCATTTTCTTTACTATTTTATTTTATATAAGGATATTTTTTTCGTGTGTTTGTGCCGGATTGATAATTAAGTTAAATAAATGAATAAACGAATGAAATAAAAAGGGACACGATTAGCGATAGCCGTGCGATTCGTATACTTTTTTCACCGGGAGCGCCCGAGACGTCAGCGCAACCAGTCGTCCTGCCTGCTCCACGTAAAAACATTACAGTAGGCGCCGGAACAAAAACAGCCAACATTGCTCGCTCGCGCACACACATTGCTCTCGTTGCAGGTAGAAATATACATACGGTAACCTTTCCGTTCAACAATGGCCAGTCGCAACCGTAACCGGGTCGCTCCGAAAGAGCAAAACGCGTGGAACATTCCGGTGCAAACGAAATCCGAAACCGACCGACAGCCGGCGCGAAAACCATCCACTGCAAACGGTTCCAAGGGCGGTGCAGCGGCGGCGGCGGCGGCCACATCCGAACCGGCCGGTATGAGCAGCTCCAAGATTCCGCTACCCTCCAGCATGTTGAAAAAGTCGCAGGAAAAGTTCAACCAGGTACAGCGGCAGCACGCCGAAACGGCCAAGAAGTATGCGGCCAAGTACGTGTCGAGCGAGGAAGAGGAGGAGGAGGGCGTGGACGGGAGCGGACAGGAAGCGGGTGCAGCAGCCTCAAACGATGCGGCCACGCGAAACATTCTCGGAGACGTGCTGAAGAACTACCACGGCGCCGAGGCGGACGTGGGCAAAACACAGGAGTATTTGCAGCATCTGCTCGAATCGCGCAATGCCGTGTGCCTGATCTGCATCGAGACGGTGAAACGTGCGGACAGGGTAAGTATGCGCGCCCCCGGGGTGCCAAGACGGTGTATGGTGTGATTGTGTAATGTGCACTCTCCAGCACGCTGCGACTGATTTGTGTCGGTCCGTTTCTATTTTTACAGATCTGGTCCTGCGCCGCGTGCTACACGTTCTTTCACCTCATGTGCATCCAGCGGTGGGCTAATGATAGCATGTCGATGAAGCGCATCAATCACGAGCAGCAGGAGGGCTACTACAACAACCGGGGGGAGTACATACCGAAACCGGCGCTCGACGTGCACTGGGACTGCCCGAAGTGTCGCCGGGAGTACGAGCCGGAGGCGATACCGCGCCATTACGAGTGCTTCTGCGGCAAGGAGCGGGAACCGAACGCCCATCCCTGGCTGATTCCGCACTCGTGCGGTGAGCCGTGCGAGAAGCAGCTTAATCCGGCGTGCGGCCACACCTGCCGCCTTCTGTGCCATCCGGGGCCGTGTCCGCCGTGTCCGCAGACGGTGAATGTGTCGTGCCGTTGCGGAAGTTCGCCCGTGAAAACGATCCGCTGTGCGCAGAAATCGTGGACTTGCGCAAGGAAGGTAAGTGGTGGCGTTAACATGTGTGCAAAAACTTTTTTTTATGAAGTTTTGCCCTTGTTTTGTAGTGTAAAAGAAAACTAGCCTGTGGGATACACGAGTGCGGTGCCCAGTGTCACGACGCTGGCCAGTGTCCACCGTGCCAGAACCGCAGCAAGCAGCCGTGCCTATGTGGCGCACAAACCAAAGAGGTCAACTGTCACGAATCGCGCTGGCAATGTGACAGCGTGTGCAATAAACCGTTCCCCTGCGGGTTGCACCACTGTGAGGGAGTGTGTCATGCTGGACCGTGCGGTCCCTGTCCCCTCGGGCTGCCACGCTCGTGTCCGTGCGGCAAGACGGAAACTCGCGCCGCCTCCTGCTCGGAGCGCATCGGCACGTGCGGTGACACGTGCGAGAAGGTGCTTGCCTGCGGACAGCATCTCTGCCCGGAACGGTGCCACCAGGGCGCGTGCGGCAACTGTCTGGAGCTCGTGCCGAAGGTGTGTCGGTGCGGCTCGACCAAGAAACCGATCGTGTGTCACCGGGAAGCGATCTGCGAGGGTCGCTGCAAGCGGACGCGCACCTGCGGCAAGCACCAGTGCAATCGGAAGTGTTGCGATGGCCAATGTCCGCCCTGTGATAGGGTGTGCGGGAAGACGCTACCGTGCGGGAAGCACAAGTGCAGCTCGCTCTGCCACCAGGGACCGTGCTATCCTTGCAATCAGAAATCCACGATCAAGTGTCGGTAAGTGTGAGTGTGATCGCGTTGTTGTGTCGTTTCCACAAATTAACGATTCACTTTTAATTCTCCCCTCCTCCACCTCCTCCTGAAGCTGTGGCGGTACCGTGGCCGAGGTGGCATGTGGTCGGGAAAGGAAGGCTAACGCACCGAAGTGCAAGCTACCGTGCCGGGCTGCCTCCAAGTGTCACCATCCGAACACGCACACCTGCCACCCCGGGGACTGTCCGGCGTGCGTGCTGCCCTGCGGCCAGCCGAACGATACGACCAACTGCGAGCATCCGTGTCGGGCAAAGTGTCACGATGCGGTGCAGGTGGTGACGCGGGAGAAAAACTTCAAACCCGTCGGCCCGTGGGACGTGCCGAAGGAGACGGTCGAGGTGAAAACGCTGCCCCATCCGGCCTGCACCGTGAAGGTGCCGGTCATGTGTCTCGGTGGTCACGAAACGGCCGACTGGCCCTGCTCCAGTTCGAAACCATCGTCCTGCGGGCGGCAGTGCGGCCGGTTGCTGAAGTGCGGTGTACACCGCTGCCCGCTCGCCTGCCACAAGGTGACGCACCGGGCCAGCACGACGCAGGATTCGCGCTGTGAGCCGTGCTCGGCCGGCTGCACGCTGCCCCGGCCGGAGGGTTGCGTTCACTCGTGCGCGCTGCGCTGCCACAAGCCGCCGTGCGATCCGTGCCTGGTGTCGATCAAGTCACAGTGCTACTGCGGCCTGACGCAGGTGTTTTACAAATGCCACGAGTTTTACCCCACCGGCATGGAGGGGAAGGAACCGGAAGAGTTGGCCGAGCTGACACGGCGGCGCGAGTCGTTTCTTAGCTGTGATCAAAAGTGTATTAAAAACGTAAGCAACCCCGATACAGATGGTTGGTGGTAAGAATCTAATTGCTTTCTTTCCGCTCCACAGTTCCCTTGTGGGCATCGCTGCACCTCCATCTGCCATCCCGGGCGCTGTCCGAATCCGGAGCAGTGCTCGAAGAAGGTAAAGGTGGCGTGCAAATGTGGCCAGCGAAAGATGGAGGTAAGCTGCAAGGTGGCGCGCGCCACACCGACCGCGCTCGACTGCGACCAGCAGTGTGAAGCCGTCCGGGCCCAGAAGCAGGAAGAGCAGGAGCGCAAGGAGCGGGAAGCACGGGCAGAGGAAGAACTGCAGAATCAGCGCGAGCTGGAGGAGTACGAGCGCAAGTTTGGCAAGCGAAAGCACCGCGAACGGAAGCGGCACCAGGTGCAGCAGGAGGAAAAGGGAACGCATTGGGCGGTTTACGTAGCGCCAGCAGTGGCTGTGTTGATAGGTGTAGCATTGTACTTTCTGTTTGTGCAATAAATTATAAGTTTTACCTTTGTTTCCCCCTCCCCCTCCCTTTTTGTCGCCCAAATCCAGTCAGCTGATACGTATAAAGCTAATATAAAATAAACAAAGCCCACGTGTGTATTTGCAGCAAAAATGCACCAAATAGTTCAAACATGTTTTTTTTGCATTATTACACCAGTTAAACATATTACAAAACCTTTTTATTGTTTCCACTCTTGGCCGATGAAGTTCGCTTGACAAAGTCGTAGATTTTAAACCGCACATCAAAGTCATAGTGAATTGTCCAATGTACGAGCGCGGCGATAAATGTTATAACTGCCATTGCGAACAAAAATTCAGCTCGATTCCTGAAATAAAAGATAATTTAAATAGAAAGGTGCTGAAAAGTCATGGCTAGTGTTTCCTCTTACTCGTACGGCGTGCCACAGACCGTGTACCAATAAGCGCCAACGTTCGGTGGCTTCGAAATGCAGTGGAAATCATAATCGGTCCTGCTGAGCGTATGGAGGCAGAGTGGCGGAGCGTTGGTACCAGTCGTATGGAGACAATCGCCAATCGGTTGATGTCTACCGCTCGAAACAGTATCTTCTGGGCGGAGGACGAATGCGAGCACAAAGTACAGCACAAAGTGTCCCACTGTGATGACATTCAATGCGTGATCCAGAAGAGACTGACTAAAAACCCACCCCAAGAAGCAAGAAACTTCTTTAAATAGGTCGAACGCAAGGACAAGTTCCTTGTCGCACTTACCTCATTGGCATCCGGCGATTGCTTTTACGATCAAACTTCCAGAAAACGGTCACCACACACAAGAACACACCGATCACGATGATCCGATGGGGAATGCCAAGCACGGTGTGCAGGGGATAGCTGAACGCAAGGAATAGACCCGTTCCAACGGAAAGGGAAGCACTGGCAGCACCGACCATTGCCACTAGCTCCGCTCTAATTGTCCCAACTGCCCAACGACGATCCGTCGGCTGGGGGGACCCCACTGACCGATCCATCCAGCTACGCAAGTTGTGAAACAGATAGGAAAAGGCGAAGCTGGCCACGGCAAAGAACAGCAACAGCGTCCACGGGGCGGAGTAGACGCGCTCGCTCAGCAGCCGCTCGGTGTCGTGCAGTGTCCAGTGGAGAAATTTAATGCTAACCATGTCGAAGGGCAAATCGGCCAGCACTACCAACAGCCCGGCGGCGATATGTTCCGACCAGCGACACTTGAGCTGCAGCTTCGAAGCAGCCCAAAACGCTTGATAGTAGAAAAAGGGATCTGGTAGAAAAAGAAGTAGAAATACAATTAAAGCGTGGTTCTATGGACTTCCGATCCGATCCATTACTTACAGACGAAAAATATGAACAACGGTACACGCTGATGAAACAGATCGATCACGGTCGGGCTGAACCAGATCGTTTCACCGTGCGGCGAAAAGTACATGGAACCTTCGACCAGCACCCCGGTCAGCGCACTGGCCATCCACAGGAAGGGCCATCTGCCGCCACGGTGTAAGGCGTGTGCTAGGCTCAGCAATCCACCAACGATGCAGAAAGCTTGACTAACGACGTAGCTCGGTTGCGCGTTGAACAGTTCCGCCGGATGGCGCACATTCAGCAGCCAGTGTGGGAAATCCTACAGCAAGAAAGGTATGTTACTATGAATTAGAAGTGATTAAAAATGTTTTTAAACTATGAAATTACCTGCCGGAACTGCTCGTACGTACGTACGGT